>JAJOOR010021399.1:0-23026 GCA_036250505.1 Solanum acaule | reverse complement strand
TACTTCAACTGCCGGTGCATCTGCCGGGCTTATGGGGGTCCGTGCAGGTGGTTTCTTTTATTGTGCACGAGCGTACCCGTCGGGTTTATGGGATCCCGACGGAGTTAGTTAGATTCCTTGTCTTTGTTTCCTGTACGCTCGTGTACATACCCACATTTACTACTCTTTTGCCCTTGATTGTGACCCTTTATTTGCATTTCAGTTCACTTTTGCTTATCTTGCTCAATCGGCCTGATGCCTACTGGGTACCTGTTGTTTTGGTACTCATACTACACTCTGCATCTATTTTCGTGATGCAGGTCCGAGTACTAGCTACCGATGTTGATTCGAGCCATCTGCAGTCATGATCGGAGACAAGGGTGAGCACACAACGTCCTGGATTTGCCCGTCTCCTTCTATACTTACTTTTGCCTTTTTAGACAGCTTGTTTCTGTAGTCCACTTTTAGGACTTGTACTTTTGTTAGCGGCTCTGTACTTGTGACTTCCAGGTTTTGGGAGGAATTCATTTTGTGTATATATGTCTAGTCGCTTCCGCCCGTTCATTGCATGTTCTTGTTATATTTATTACTTTTTTAGGTTGATTGGTTGGTTTTCTACCCTAACATCCAATTACTTCGAGTTCCGGGATATGGGTCAGCTTGCCTACTGGTGGGTCATATAGTAGGCGCCATCATGACCTGAGAAATTGGGTCTTGACAGCTGGAGTGATAACTATTATTATAGGAGAATTCACACAAAGGTAAGAACTTATCCCAATGCCCTCCAAAATCAATCACACATGCCCTCAACATGTCTTCCAACACTTGAATAGTCCTCTCTGACTGTCTATCCGTCTGTGGATGAAAGGATGTACTAAAAGTGAGTTGTGTGCCCAATTCATCATGCAATTTCCTCCAAAACTTGGATGTGAATTGGGTACCACTGTTTGAGATGATAGAGAAGGGCACCCCATGCAACCTCACTATCTCTTTCACATAAACTTTAGACAATTGTTTAACATTATAATCTATTCTTACTAGAATAAAGTGGGCTGACTTAGTCAATCTATCAACCACTACCCAAATAGAATCAAACTTCCCCAAAGTCTTGGAAAGACCAACCACAAAATCCATGTCTATTCTTTCCCACTTCCATTCTGGAATTGGCATTCTTAACATAGTCTATTACCTTATTGAAGCTCCTCCCTGCAGAAGTCATATGAACAGATAATACTTGCAATTCAGAATTTAATCCCCTAATAAATAACTGAATCCTCTCTTCCTCAGTAGTTACCAATTGAGTAACTTTTCTAGACAAATCATGGAACTTGGCCTCATAAGCAACCACAATCATACCACCTTGCTCCAAAGCCATGAACTTATCCTTCTTGCGATCCCTTAAAGTCCTAGACACATATTTCTCTAAGAACAGAGCATGAAACTAGGTCCAAGTAAGTGGAGGTAAAGTAGAAGATCTACATTCCATATAAGCTCTCCATAACTGTTTAGCCTCACCTTGAAGTTGGAAAGACACAAACAAACTCAACCCCATGCTAATGAACAATACCCAGTTTATGAAGCCTCTCATAGCAATCCAGAATGAACTCATAAGCATCCTCATTCTCAGAACCAAGAAACACAGTAGGCTTTAGCTTTAGAAACTTAGTCAACATTTCATGCTCATTACTAGTCATAACAGAACCCAACAAAGGACGGAAGAAAGCATCATTACCTCCAGTACCACCCACCTTGGTACAGTGCTAGCAATAGGAGGGGTTAGTAAGAGCTTGAGTTGCTTGAGCAGAAGAAAGCAATCCAAGACCAACCAATCATTTTAAGAACGACATGATTTGTTGAGCTAACACTGGATCCAAAGGAGGAACACCTATAGTCCCAGCCTGCACCTCTTCCTCTTGTCCCACATCCTCAACATCTTCAACATCAACATTCTCCTTTTCAATCTCTTCATGATGTGGAGGAGGGTTCTCATTCATAGGAGCAATCTCAATAGGAGCTCCATTTACAACAGGTGATACTCTTCCATGACCTCTACCCCTAGCTCTTCCTCTACCCTACCTCGACTGCGACCTTTCGCTAGGGGTAGTATTAACCATCTGCAAACAGAAGAGTGAAGTAGGTTAGATAACAATTTGAATCGACAGAAACCAATTGGAATCAAGTTATAGCACGAAAGGAGACAAGAGAAAAATAGAGATTTCCTAAAGTCCTATATCCTCTCGAAGAAAAGTAAAGGCGTCCCCATACCGTTCCGCGAGACTCTATTCGACTCATTTTGGTACATAGAGATCAATGTACCTAGGTTCTGATACCAACTTTGTCACGACCTAGACCATCGTGATTGGCACCCACACTAACACTCCTATGGGAGAACCACTACTACAACCAAACCAAGCAACTAATCTAAAAACTAAGGCACTTAAGTTACGGAAGCAAGTTAAATACTAAGGAAATAATTAGAGTTCCAATAAACTAGAACAAAAGTCTAACAATAACAAACTAACAATGCAGAAGTAATGCCTAGAACCTAAAAGTCAATGTACCAAAACATCTAACAATGATCCAAGTCTAAACAAGAAGGGATACAACCCCATACTAATGAACTAACTAAAACAAATGTCTAAGTCCGAAAATGGTGGACATAGACGAAAGAGAATCCCATGGTAGCCCGGAAGAATTGGCTCACCCTTGAATTCGAAGTGACGATCACTGATCTCCTAAGCAAGGTCTGTTAGTAGCCGCTTGAAGATGCCCTGTACTAAACAAAAATAAAAGCAGGTGAAGTATCAGTACACAACCACATTGTACTGGTAGGATCACGCGGCTATCCCACTAAGTGCAACATGCATAAGTCAAGACAACATTATAATAACATGCATATATATCAACATATACAATATTATCAACATTTACGAAAAAAACAACCACACATTTTATATCAAATCATTGGTCCTCTCATGGAACCCAAACCCATATAGTTAGCATATCGAAATATGGTATCCGATCCCATAATTATGCCGGAACGTGGCAACCGATCCCATAGTTATGCCGGAATGTGGCAACAGATCCAAGTTAGTTATGCTGTAACGTGGCAACCGATCTATTCAACACACCACAATCACAATCACAAGTATATCATCAAGATCATACATTTAAGTCATCATTTCATCGCAATCATCATTTATCTATCTTATTTACAATAAGTGTGATCAACATTGCAACATTCATACATATGCAAGTATCATAATGAAGCAAGAACAAACACACATCACGCAATCATAGAATCACAACCATCACCTACCTCGAAACAAGCTTGAAACCCTAAGAAACTTGGTCATTCCCTTTTCGGATTTGTTCCGCTTGTTCTTGGTCTACAAACAATCAATATAATACGTGAATCAATAAACAATCACTAATTACCCAAATTACTATCAATTCTATGAACACTAGATCATACCTATGATCCCAATTATCAAACTTAGGTTTTTTTCCACCATAGAATCTATAACAAAACCTTCCCCCATCAATATTCACCCATTCTATTACATTCTACGGATCCAAAAATAGATTCGGAGAGTGAAAAGCTTACCTTTAGCCTCAAGAATGGTGAAAAATGAGAAAACGAGTAGGAGTTGCCTGGGTTTCGTTCCTTAGCTCTAAAGATTAAAAAGTGCATAATGAGGTTGTTTAGACGTTTATTAACGACTTTAATTTGCATCAATCCCGCCACAGTGGCCGTCACCCTGCTGTAGCGACCCTGCCAGAGCGGCAAAACCTAGTGCCAAAGTGGGTTACGCGACACAGAGAGCTATTTCAAGAATTCCAAGATTCCCATTTCACAACACACCTCTAACCAACGACGCTCAGAAAATACCCTTTATGCCAAGATCGATTTCGGGAGTTCTACTCACCCGAATTCAATTCTGTAAAGTCGTATGGATTCTTTAACGAGTTATCTAACTACTCATGTCATCAAAATCATAACTGATTCACCCGATTGTTACCAGATTTTCCTACACCTCGATGACTCCAATTTCATCCAAATCTGGACAAGGTTGGGAAAATCCAAATACTACGAAAAAGTTTTTCGACCCCAAATTTTCCCATTGGCTTTTCTATAACGATGGGAACAGGTCGTTACACATATATACATGGTATATGTGCTCGGGATTCCAAACGTATCCCTAGGGTCCATTCAATAAATTTTCTTTGGGTCTTGGTGATTGATAATGTTGATGTGTCTTGTGCCTGATGGACCTTGTTCACAATTTCATAGTCCTGGGTGGCGATCATGTAGGTGTATTTTTTATTTCTTCACGATCACATGAGGGTATCGCGATCGCGTAGCAATAGTGCCTTGAGCATCACAATTATGTTGTCCTATGTCGCGATCACGAAGATCAATAAAAATGGGTTGACTAACACTACTCATCACGATCATGAGGTTTGGGGTCACGATCGTTAAAAGTACAGAGACCTAAACAAAATTCTTATTTAAAAGTTGGGTTTCATCCCCATTTCACCATTTTTTTAATTGGGAGCTCGGTAAAGGCAATTTTAAAGTGATTTTTTGAGATTCGTCGATAAGGTAACAATTTTTAACTCCCCGTCATTATTACCCATTATTTATTTCAAGATTTTCTCACCTCATTGCTAATTTTGAACTCAAAATTTGTGAGTTTTTCTTAAGAACTTGGGTTTTAAGGAAAATGGTGATTTGATTTTGGTTTCCAAAATCTTTGGTCTCATGATTTTATATAAAATTTTAGATTTAACCCTAGTCCTCGGGATTGATTTTATGGGTTGATTTGGACTCTGTTTCCAAAATCAGCATTGTGGTTGTTGTTGTTTAACATTCTTATTTGATTAGATTTTGTGGATTTGGAGACTCATCGTAAAGGGAAGGACCAAGTACTGAGTTGTTTTCTTTCTTTTTGTTTAAGACAAGTGGAACTCTTGACCTTTGTTAATTGTATTGAACCTTGGTATGCCCTGTTGTATGATTTGAAGTAATGGAAGTTGGTGAGGGGTTTTGTATTTCTTGTTCATTTGTAAAAGTTGATTAAATTCGTGTGATGATAACGCAGGATAAAAAAGGAAATTTGTTGATATAGTAATGTATGATGTGTTGTGGATGATCTGGAATGGTTATATTGATTTAATATTGATGATGTGTCATGATTGTGGGAGTATAAATTGTGTATTGATATGAAATTTATCATCTTCTCATTATTCGTGTGAACATGCCTATTTGCATTGGTTCTGAAACACTATGATGAGATTTAGATTAATGTTTATGCCGAAGGGAAATGGTTCCAGCGACTGATGTTTATGTTGGAGGGAAATGTTTTCGGTGATGCCAAAGGAAAATGGTTCTAACTAATGAGATATGCCGAAAGTAAATGGTTCTAGCAGATACATGGACCTTGTGAGTCCCACATGGGTCCCGACCTGAGTCTCAATGGGTGTGTATTGTTAGGACATGCATGCATCACTATACATGAAATTTCACTTCATTTCATTACACATCAATATTAATATTTCATATTTATGAATTTTTTATAGCCATTGTGGTTGTTTAAATATGAAAGACAATGATTGTAATTTGTATATATTAAGGTGTATGTTGCGATTTTATTATACGTGTTATGGGCTATATGAATTGTGAATTGTTAGGTTGGGTTGCTCTGATTGTTATGCAGATTTTAAGATGTTGAGGTTCGGATGGAATGTTTGGAGTACATGTGTTCTATATTGCTTTACTTTGGGTTAGGAGGGATGCGTTCTGAGTACTATTGTTTTTTGGTACTCACTCCCTTGAATTCTTCACTTGTGTAGGTTACCCGCCCGAATTGTCTTGATCGCCCCCTTCTCATCTTCGTCTAAGGATTGCTTTTGGAATTCGCGAGGTAGCTTCTTGTCATCTCGGCAGACATCACTTACCCTTTCATTATGTCCTTGTCTTGTTCTAGATACAAAGACATTTAGATTTGTATTTATTCTGAAACTATAGTAATACTTAGAGGTTTGTACACATAACACCAGGTTCTGAGAGCATTTGAGTTATATTATGATTTCCGCATATTTATGTTGTGTGTAGTTCCTTATTTTGTTCTTACTTCTGCATTTACCTTATCGAGTTTTGTTTAGGCTGACCTGTCTTTGTGGGATAAGACAACTCATCACACCTGATTTTTGGGTCTTAACATTTACCACATGGTAGTTAGTTTTTAGTATAAACTACTTTTTTCTTCTTAAAGTGTCCTTTTAATATTTGATTAAATTGATCTATACATGAATAGGTATGTTTTGCCAGCTAGTGTCAAGAAACAATCTTCTTATGTCAACTAATAATGGGATTGGAACATTTATATTCATTGTTTAGGAGTTATTTTTCCTGTATTATGCACCTAATAAAGAGAAAAGTTTGCATCCTTTTAATATGTCGTGCATTGTTTTTACTTAAAAAATGCTTTATTCAATGTTTTAATTTACGAAGAATGCATAAAAGAAGTTTTGTGGTATGGTTATCACCAATGTCTCCTTAATAATATATGGATCACCAATCAAAATCATAGAAAGACTAAGTTTTTAATTTTACACTTCTTGTTTGTATTTGTTTTCAACTTCCTTTGATAGTTTTGGCATTCATACATGTAAATGTAGTGATATGAATGTACACTATTGTAATTTGATGACATAAAGCATAGATCATGGACACATTCAAATTCTAAAATCATAGAATCAAGGTGGTCAGTACATTAGACACTCATGTCGATGACTCCTCCATTAGTCATCTCAACAACTAACTAATCAAGCAATCACGAATTGAAATGTTTCTCTAAGAGGGGAAGTGGTTGTGCTTGTTGTCGCGATCAACCAGAGCTTCAAATCCTTCATAAGAAAAGAAACAAGTTAAACTGAAGGCACTACCAAAGGATAAGGTACAAAAGATGGTTTATGTTACTTTGTTGGAATCATTATATTTGTTCACTTCACTTACATGTAAGCATAATTATAGGTGCAAATTCAAGGGGTTCATATTGGATGCGTAATTGATTTGACTGAAACAAAAAGCATAATTGCTTCACCAATTACAGTAGCAACAACCACAACTGCTTCATCAATTACAGCAGCTGCAAACACAACCGGTTCTCCAAATACAACAGCTACAAGAAGAACCACTTCACCAATTATAGCAGCAACGACCACAACCGCTGTATATAGCAAAGCAGTTGTGCCTTTTGCTGCAGTAATTAGGAAAGTTGTTATGCTTGCTACTGCTGTAATCGGGAAAGCGGTTGTGATTGCAGCTATTGTAATTGGTGAAGCAATTGTCCTTGACCAATACCTTGTACACAAACATAAAGTAAATTGAACGTCTCTACATGAGCTTCAATTGATTTTTTGTTTTTCTCTTTAGAAATCTAGAGTAGTAATTTGACTCTTGAAATCTAAATATTGGCACATATATTGGGACACAGTATGCATTTACCAAGATTAGGTAAAATACCATCTTAAAATAGGTCATACATTTGAGAAATTTTTTTGTAGGACATAAAAAATACTTATAGTACGATCTTCAAATTGGAAGACATGTAGAGAGAGGGAAATAGAGAATGCAATTCAGTGGTGGAAATTTAAGGAACAAAAGAAGGGTTTTTATAGTTGGATTGAGTTGTTTTTACAATATAATATTTATAAATTTTATAAATAACTTTCTATATGTATTGATTTACATTGGATTTGCTCAATACTAAACCAAATATATCAACTCTTAAAAACCAACCAAAACCATAATCATAGTAAGAAGATCTTTATTATAAAATAGGTAAATAATTTAGTATTATTATTTGAACTTTTGGTCAGTCAAACAACTTATTTTTATATGAGCATACCTTAAGAATTTATTCATATGTATTTGCTTAAGAAATTTGGTCTTAGTCAGACTTATTATTTCTAACTCATCTCTTTTTTTTAGTTTTCTTCATGTCAAATCTATCAAAGCTTGAGTTTGTGCCACTTGACATTACCGGAAAGAATTATTTGTCCTGGGTCCTTGATGCTGAAATTTATCTTGACACTAAAGGTCTTGGTGATACTATTAAACAAGAAAATAAAGCATCAAGCTAGGATAAAGCGAAGGCCATGATTTTTCTCCGACATCATCACCATGAGGAATTAAAAATTGAATATTTAATTGTAAAAGACCCTCTTGAATTATGGATTAATTTGAAGGACCGATATGACCACCTAAAATGTATGGTGTTACTAAAAGCTCGATATGAGTGGATACACCTTCGATTCCAAGATTTTAAAATTGTAACTGAGTATAATTCTGCTATTCATAAAGTAAGTTTCATATTAAAATTATGTGGAGATACTATCATTGATGATGACTTACTTGAGAAAACATTTTCCACTTTTCACGCTTCAAATGTGTTGTTACAACAACAATATTGTGAAAAGGGGTTTAAGAAATATTATGAATTAATTACATGCCTACTTGTGGATGATCAGAATAATACTTTATTGATGAAAAATCATGAAGCCTGTCCTATTGGTTCTGCTCCATTCCCTTAAGCGAATGTTGTAGTAGCACATAATCAGTCTAAACCAAGCAAAATAATTATCGTGGTTGTGGACGAGGACATGGTAGAGGATGAAATAATTATCGTCATTATGGTGGAAATAAACATGAGAGTAACAAAGTTTCTCAAAATAATCCGTCTCGAGGTAGAATCAATATTTGTCACAAATGTGGCATGAAAGGTCATTGGGCACGTGAATGTCGTATGCTTGATCATTTTGTGAAACTTTATCAAGCCTCTCTCAAAAGAAAAGATAATAATATGAAGGCACACTTGACCTTTCAGAATGATGAAAATGAAGCAGCTCCCTCAAATAAATATGATGATATTGAGGCAAATCTTGCTTATAAAGATAATGATTTTGAAGGCCTCCCAAATATTACTCATTTGGAAGCTAAAGACTTTTATGAGAATATTGATTGAAGAACTAATCATCTAACTGGGGATAAAATTATGAAAAAGAACAATTGTTATTTTCTATTTTGTTTACTACTATGTTGTTCTTCTTAAATTCTTTTCTTAAGGCATTAAGTCTTACTAATTCCTACATTTTTAGTATAATTTCTTTAAGTCTCTTATGTTGTTAGTTTTTCACGTTCTTATAATATCTTTTATTTTTATGAAGAATATGGAAATTCCCCAGTCTTCAGTTGGATCCAAAATCAATCATGATGTTATATGTCTTATAGATAGTGCCACAACACACACTATTTTAAGAGATAAGAAATATTTTTCTTATTCGATTATGAACGAAGCTAATGTTCATACAATATCTGGTAGTACAAAATTGATTGAAGGTTCCGGAAAAGCAAATTTAGTACTTGTTGGAGGAACAAATTTGATCATCAATGAAGCATTATATTGTAGTAAGTCTCAAAGAAACTTATTAAGTTTCAAAGACATTCGTCAAAATAACTATCATATTGAGACTACAAGTGATGAAAAGAATGAATATCTTTATATTACTACAATTATGCCGGGTAAGAAGTTTGTAATTGAAAAGTTAACCGCTCTTTCATCTAGCTTATACTACACAAGTATTAGCATGATTGAAACACATGCCATAGTAAACCAAATGTTTACTAAATCAAATGATTTTATTATTTGGCATGACTGGTTGGTCCATCCCAGTTCTAATATGATGTGCAAAATAATTGAGAGTTCACATGGATACTCTCTGAAGAACCACAAAATTCTTCAATCTAAGGAATTCTCTTGTGTTGCATGTTCTCAAGGTAAATTGATTACTAGACCATCAGTAATGAAAGTGGGAATTGAATCTCCAGCATTTTTGGAACGTATATAGGGTGATATATGTGGGCCCATTCACCCATCATGTGGACCATTTAAATATTATATGGTTTTAATAGATGCATCTACAAGATGGTCACATATGTGCTTATTATCAACTCGCAATATGGCGTTTGCAAGATTACTTGCTCAGATAATAAAGTTAAGAGCACAATTTCCAGATTATACAATTAAGAAAATTCGTCTTGATAATATTGGTGAATTTACATTCCAAGCTTTTAATGATTATTGCATATCAACTGGGATAACAGTTGAGCATCCAGTTGCTCATCTTCATACTCAAAATGGTCTAGTAGAATCATTGATTAAACGTCTCGAATTAATTGCTAGACCAATGCTTATGAGAACACAAGAGGTAGGTATGGAAATATCTCACCCCCACCACAAATAAAAAACAATTTGTCCTCAAATGCAATACAAATAGTGAAAATCAATAGAAATGACAGAGAGAGAGGTAAAGAAAGGTCTTGTCTAAATAGTCGCTCCATCTGTCGGGGCATTAGTGCCTGGTACCACATCATCACTGCTAACACCACTAGGGTCAGCCAAGGGAGTGTCTACTAAAGATATCTGCACAGCTGAATCAACCATGACGTTTTCAATCTCTGTGAGGCCCTCATAAGATGCCTCCTTTTCAACACCAAGCTGCTCCTCATCGGTCTTAGCCTCAGACTAGACAACAGCTACCTCCTCAGTGCGAACCTCATCTTCGGTGGTAGCCAGAGGTACATCTGGATTAACTGGCATATCAGGGATCTCCACCGTCTCAAAAATCATCGACATGTCGGTGGACTTTAGCTGATCCACATCTCTCCTCAGCTCAACAATAGCGGCCTTTAGAGTTGTCACCTCCTCAGTGGCCCCTTGGCCTTGCTCGCACACCGCTATCCGTACCGCAAGGGCATCAATATATGTACTCAGGGCTCTATCCTTCCCTTTTAGGAGGATTGGCTCCCCCTTCATTTATCACTATACCCGTGCTCTTTTACGGGGCGGCATGTCGAGGTTGGTTCTAGCCATGTTTGTAATAACACTGTAGAAAGTTAGGGACAATTCAAGAAAACTCACAGAAAACAGTTGCAGACAGACTCACCGAACCGGTAGGTGATTCGCTGAATCACTTTGGCGAGCCAGAGCGGGCTCGCCGAAAGGATTGGCTCAAAAATTCCAAAAAAAATTGGCATGTCAGCGATGGGAGAGGCCTTTCGGCGAATCGTCGATAGCATTCAACGAGCACAGAACAGCCCGCCGAAAATTACATTATATTTTAAGGGTTAGGGGTGCAGAAAGGGTGATCAAGAAAGACTTTCGGCGAGTCACCGAGTGCACTCGATGATCTCAGGCTTCTCGCCGAAAGTTACAGACCCAAAACTTAATATTGAAATGAAATTAAAGGCGATCAAGGGAGGTTTGGTAAAACGCCGAGTGGTTCAGCGAGCTCGACCCAACTCGCCAAACTGCCCAACGTGCCTACTTTCTACACCGACTTCCAAAATCAACCCCGCATACCCCGAAACAAAATCAAATCATACACTAATTCAATTAAACTTAGACCTATATGAACCATGCCCCCAGGATACTCAGACTTCTCTCGATTTGGCCAAATTTGGCCATTTCCCGACTTTAGCCCTTAAGAATGACGTCAACCGCTCCATCATTGGGCAAAGTACGTCATTTTGCACAAATGTGAGTAACTCAAACTTAAGTCGACTAGACCCAAAATCATTTTAGCACAACCCAAATATTTAGATCACTTTAAGCACGAAAAATTTGGGAAATCAATAATTAGGCAATATAGGCAAGACTACGAATTCAAGACAGGCAAACAAGTACACATTTACGATTCAGAGAGGCCCATCACACATCACTAAGATCAAACAATTGCAAATGAATAAAAACTTCTAAATACAAGTTTGGGGTTCCAAAAACCAACCTTTAATGCCGATTACAAGTTTTAAAAAGCTAGGCGGCAAATAATTCCAACTCCGAGCACACAATCGACGACTAGAAAGTGGTAATAATGCAAAAGATATGAAGAAATATAGTGCGGGTGTGAGTTTAGGAAGTTAAAAAGTGAGGGAATATGAAAGAGTTTGAAAGTTTCAACCTTTGGCCTTTAAAACTGTCCAGTTCTCGCACTTTCGGCGACATTAATTTTGCTCACTGACCCACTCGATGACACGCCGAGTGGGCACTTACCTCGCCGAGTTTTATAGGACCACCAGTTAATGTGGGGATTCAAATGGCGAACTAAGTCATGATCACCGACCTATTCGGCGACTCACCGAACTGGTCATGGGCTCGTTGAGTTTTACAGAGTCCAACCTTTGAATTTCTTGAGTCCAACAACAGTCCAAGTCGAACTCACCGACATCTTCGGCGAGTTGCCGACTGGACATTTGGCTCGCCAACCTGCACTTTTCCTCACATTCTACACTTCAACCTACAACATCAACAGACAATTATTTGAAAATAAAAAAGAAAGCAAATAAAAACATGGGTTGCCTCCCAAGTAGCGCCTTAGTTAACGTCGTGGCACGATGCAAGTCCTCACTCAAACTTCATTCTTGGGGTTTGCCATAGTATCACTAGACAACCCCCCTTGTTGTCTCGGGTTTAAATGAGACAAAATCTAGCCCATTTGGGTCTCCAACTGCTTGATAGAGACAGAGTGAGAAGTAACCATCTGGCTAAGGGTCGATACATCATCCTTCATATCCTTCAAAATTTTATCGGACCGTTCGACCTTGTTGAGAATACGAGAGAGCATATCCTCAGAATGGCCACCCTCAGAATCTTTGGGCTTTTGACGCTCGTGGGGAGGAACATACCTGTCATTCTCCCCTTCTCTTTCCTTCCAAGTAGGGCTACGATCCCTCCACTCTCTATCACGATCTCTCCAACCTTCATCCCTATTCCAACCTTGGTTACCACCCTGCCTTGGGTAGTTTGTACGATAACCACCTTCTTGGTTGGCTAGGAAGTTCACCTCCTCATTATACAGTGCTTCAAACTTGGCCTTTTCGGGATTTACACACCTTAATACCCACAACATTGACACTCTTAGTACCAGCTCCCATGACATTTTTAGACAAAATGTCAAGTTGGGTCATGATTTTGGCCATGTTTTGGTCCCTCTCTTGATCTTTCTCAATTTGCTCCTTTGTAAATTTAAACGTAAGAGGGGAGACCTGATCTTCATGGGTGTACCATGCCCGATTTATTTTTGTAATACCATCCAAGAGCTGGGCTGCTATAACATAAGGTTATTGCATCAAACCTCCTAGAGAAAGTTTGTCAGCTACTTCCTTGTTTACCGAATCAAGGCTTCGGTAAAAATATTGCAGCAAAACATTGGCAGGCAAACCATGAGTTGGGTATTGCAGCACCAACTTATTAAATCATAGCCAAGTCTCATGGATTGGCTCGCCCTCCAGATGTTTGAAGCTCTGAATGTTGTCCCGAAGTGTCATCATCTTCGAAGGAGGGAAATATTGCACTTGAAATGCCGTGACAAGCACTTCCCATGAAGTGATGGAGTCTCTCGACAATTCAGCCAACTATTTGCATGATTCTCCCATTAGAGAAAAGGAACAACCTCAACCGAACCGACTCTTGCGATATGTTCTTGAAGAAGAACGGTCTGCAAACATCAACAACGTTTATGATATGCTCATGGGGATCCTCATGAGCCAATCCACCAAACAACCCTTTCAAATGCAATAGCTGCAACATGGTGCTAGTAATGTGGAAAAGAGTGTTCCTTTCTACCAGAGGCAAACGGATGACACTAATTCCACCCATTAGATGAGGGTCATTAGCATTCGGCTCATCGACATCATTTAAATTTTTGATGTCATCTTAGTGGCCCACTTGGCTACCATTGCTTCCGTTGATACTTATATTCTTTGTTTCAAAACAAAAACACAACTAACCAAAACTAAAAGTAAGTAGATTCAACTATGAATAAAAAGAACAAAATTCAACTTCACCAAAACAAATATCAAACAACACCACTCCCAGACAGCGGCGCCATTTTGATTAACGTTTCAAAGACACTTTTTCCAATTCTAAGTGTCAACGATCGCTAGTCAGTATATAACCCAACTAAATGAGTTGGGGTCGAATCCCACAGAGAGCGGTACGTGTTTGAGAATCAGTCGGGAAGGATGAATATGGTCAAATCAGTCATAGGAATAGACATTACCGAATAAAAACATACTTTAAATTAGGGGTGATACAAATGTCAAATCGGGGGTTTTGGTTTGGAACTATCAACTACAACAGCAACAAACAATACGGAATAACAATAATGAGACGGGTTCTTGGGATGTGATTCGATTATAGGCTAATATAGACAAATAGGTAATTGCACTTGTTAGGAAATAATTGTATATTAGTGAGTAAGCTAGGCCATAGAGGGAATAAATTTTCTCTCGAACAATTTATTCCGAATCGAGTTGGTTTCTCTCGAACATCAACAAGCAAGCAAAATGAGACCAGCGTACACCTTAGTCTATTTAGTCTCTCCAGCTGAATATGTAGTATTGAATTTAGGATTCATTCTCTCGAGCTAAACACATGTCAACCCAATACCCACTGACCATCAATTAATAATCTTTGTTTTAAAAACCTCTCTCTCAAGCAAGCCAAAAACACGAAGGTAGAACTGTATTTGCAACTACAATTCTTAAATTAAACCACAATTATTGATTAAACTCACTTCTAAACAGCATTTAAACTAACAATTAGCAATACCCATAAACTAAATCAGCCCATAATCACATAATCACACCTCAAGAATTGGGGTTTTAGCTAGACATCATAAAAAGATAAAAATCGTTACCAAATTGAGTTTCCATCAACTGGGTAAGATTGATTTCGTTCCTACAATGTTCCAATTCGAAGAATCTCAAAGACCCACTTCCAATTTCATGAAAGTGAAAAACTTCAATTCTCCAAAGCTTAGGAAAAATTAGAGAAAACTTGTCTCAATTCGATATGCAAAATTACTCTAATGAATGTTCAAAATAAAATTTGCTACTAAACCAAATGATCAAAAATGTAGTCGCCAAAAATATGCTGCGAAGAGCCATTCGACGCAGTAAGTCAGGCTCGCTGATCAGCACGGCGATCCTGCCTTTGATCAACTTTCTCTCCCTTTTTCCTTGGCCTTTAGCTTCCTTAAGGTCTGTAACTTTGGGTAATACAACACTGCATCGCAAAACCACTCGGCGATCCATCGACTGTTCCTTTCTCTCACCAACTTGGTTTTCTCCTTCAAGGCTTGGCACACTGGAACTTTAGTCGGTCACATGGACATTCGGCGACTCGCCAAGTGGACTTGGTGATCACTAGGCTTTGTTTTCTTCACTCTTTTAGCTCTCTTTGTTCCTTTTTGCAAATTAGTGTCCTTGCTTTGTTCATCAATCCATATACCTAGAAATCAAGGGTTCTACATCAGTTATTGGCACAAAATAAGCATTTGAGGACACTAAATCATTATAAATAAAGCCCTAAATGAGTCCAAATCTCGGACTCATCACAACCCAAACAACTCAATCCAAACACGAAACATAAATATATGAAAGGTAAAAATTTAAGTCAATAAGCAACTCCTTTTATAAAATATTTAAAGAAATTTGGAAAGTCCATACAAAACCATCCAAAACATGGAGATACTAGTACACGCCTTTTCGAATTTGAGTACATCTCAATAAGTCTCAAGTCCAAAGGAGGGAAATCCACATAGAGTAAGAGGATAGAAGACATCCAAGAAGTATGCGGATCAACCAAGCAGCTATATCAGAATCTTGAGAGAAATTATCTTAACACCGCTATCGATCAGAGGTCAAAGGTACTTGGCTCTGAATCTGCATAAAAAAGTACAGAAATAAATAAGTGTGAGTATGAATCTACGTGTACTCAACAACATTAGAGACTGAACTTTATCCGAAGTGATGGTGAGGATCGACCGTAAACTACCCTAGCTTGCTCAAACTCAAAAATCAAAACATCTCTACAAAACTCAGACTAGTAGCTACATTTGATCTTCATGCTTGAAATCGAGTCCTCATGATCTAAACCTGTCACGACCTGAGACTACCCCCGAGATGCAGACACGGGACCTAGGAACACAAGTGACCCCAAGCTAACCCTGCTGGCATGATCATGAGCATACTAAGGATAATAAACTGATGCAGAAGCTAAATCATAAATAAAAATGAAAAGATGGGGAATACCCATATACCATAACTGAGATAAATGAAAAGTGATGAGTCTAATACAAAGAAGATATTAACTCAATACTAAGTTGAATCTAACTATGTCTAAAATAAGCCTCTAAACTAACTAGAAATGTTGGGACATGCCCCAACTAGATCTAGCAAAACTAAAACTAAAGGACTAAAAATACTAAAAAGAAACTCATGACTATTGTCCTCGGAGAATGAGGACTCACCAGTAATTCTGTTGAACTGGAGATCGAGAACCGATCTAAGCGTGATTTGGATGCTGAGAACCTGAACCTACATCACGAGAAGATGTAGCGCACGTATGCATCAGTACTTGAGAGGTACTGAGCATGCAGGATAAAATACAGCTGAAATAACATATAACTAAACAAAGCAAATAATCAATGACATAATCTGAACATGATATAGATACTGAATACAGTGACCAACTTATAACATGCTGAAACTGAATACTGGATATACATATAAATGGTCAATCCAATAGGATCTGACTGAACTATGGGAGCTACTAATAACTAACATAAAACCACATGAGCTAAATGTGGAGTCCGATGTATACGCCCCATTGAGAGGACCCAATACACCCGACCAAAGGTGTAGAGGTATGTTGGCGTGGTCGCTAACTGATATTGCCCACAAAGGGGATTTACACCTATGTGGCTCGTAGTTCTGGGACTATATGGGTATGCTGAACCCTAGTCAAATTCGGTATTATGCTACTCCAGTAGATTAAGTGGTTAACACATTATGACTGAGTTTCTGTATATAATGGATAGCTCAACACTGAACATGCAATCTGAGAATGCAACAATTAAACTGATAATGATGCATTCATAAACTGAGGCATGCATAACTAAATACATTATGACTGAAATATTGAATAGCTCAAAATACTGACATGCAGATACACATACTTGAAAACTCCTTCTTAGAAAACAATTCAAAATCATATTATACTATGATCATTGAAGACTTAGGAAGTCATACTGCATAAACATTGATGGTATATCTACATACCATATTGTTCATACATTGATGACCAACTTGATTGCCATACTAATCATGTTTTAGAAGCTCTTTCTCAAAACTCATCTTAACTTTCTCAAAAACTCAGTTTAAAACTCAAGTGTTGTCTTAACAAAAGTTGCTCAAGATTTATAACTCAAAATAGGGTTTATGCTGAAATATACTAATAATGTGGCCTTCAAAACTGGAGCATGTATATCTGAATAGCTGAAATATCTGACCTAGCATAGGTAATTCAAGAACTAAAGAAATACATAACTAGGGTTCTGAAATTCATGCAATAAACTGAGTACAAACATGATAATCTGATTTGGGACATATTCATAGGTAATTCATGATAATCTGCTGAGATTCTAGAAACCCTACGTCTGTTCATAGTAAGAGAATCAAGAAACTGACTGAATTTTAGGGACCTAGTGGGTGAAAGGAACCCACTAGTGAAATCCCACATACATGGTGACGAATTCCACGGAGAAATCTTTCGATTTCGGGGCTGGAACTGATGGAACCTTGTTGCATTCTTGAACTAGGGTTCTTGACTTCTCTTCTCCTTTTAGCATTCTAATTTTTCTAAGTTTGATTAATGATTTGACTTAGGTAAGTTCTAGTTATGTTTCTAGGCTTAAACTGACTAAAACCTCATAATTTAAGGTCTAAACAACGTAGCTTAAGGGTTAAACGAAATGGGAAAAGACCAAAAGACCTCTGACATAATTGCTATCGGAGTGATTGACGGACTGGACCTACGGGCCGTAGGTCAATCTACGGTCCGTATATTGAGATCGTCGGTCAAGTCTGCCCGACAGGGCTTCACTAAAACGAGCATAACCTTTTACTCGAAGGTCGGATTTTAGCAAACTCGGTGGAGTTAGAAAGAGGATTCAATTATCTATCATATCATAGCTCATGGGACACATAATTCCTTTTTTGCTAAGAGTTATGACCATTTGAAGTTGACCCAATCAATAATTTTCATCTAACTGGCTGCTACCCTCACCTACGGTCAGACCTACGGACCGTGCATTGAATGACGGTCCGTGCTGGTTGACCAGAGTTCGTGTCAGAGGCTGGGTAAAGGAGTCTTGATCCATGGACATAGACTATGGACCGTGGTCTGACCTACGGACCGTGGGTCTGTCCGTGGGTCGAGACTTAGCCAATTTTCTATGCTGGGTCTGGGGAGGGGTTTCAGTGGTGAACCACAGACCACTAGCACGGGTCGTGGTCTGACCTAGGGTCTGTGGATGGCAACCGTGTGTTGCACCTGCAACTTCTTAAAATCTGCACTTTTGATCTATTTCGGATACGGGGTGTTACTTTATGTCCCCCTTGGGACCATTCGTCCTCGAATGAAGACTCAACTAGCTAAAATGGAGGGAGAGGGCTGCAATCCCTATCACTAAACACTGAGAACTGAATTTCTGACTGAACTGAGTTCCAAGAACATGCAAATACGCTGAAAATGCAACTACAAACTGAAGGAACATGATTCTAAGATTGAATTTACGCATGAATGACTGAAAAATTGAAGAGGAACTATTACCTCAAGCTGGAGTGGAATCAAAAAGAAAGAGGTGAGGATACTTTGCTTTCATTGCCGCTTCTGCTTCCCAAGTAGCTCCCTCTACGGACTGACTCCTCCACAAAACCTTGACTGAAGCGACTTCTTTGTTTCTCAACCTTCTAACTTGATGATCAAGATTTCAACTGGAACATCCTCATAAGAAAGACTATCTTTTACAGCCACAGTCTATAATGGGACTATAGATGCTAGATCACCCACACACTTCTTCAAAAGTGAAATGTGAAAGACTGGATGCGCTGCTACTAAATCTACTGGCAACTCTAACTCATAAGCCACTTTACCAATCCTTTTCAAGATCCGGTAAGGGCCTACATATTTGGGACTGAGCTTCCCTTTCTTGCCAAATCTCATCACCCCTTTCATAGGTGAAACTTTTAGGAAAACCCAATCATCAACTTGGAACTCTAGGTCCTTTCTTCTCACATCTGCTTAAGACTTCTGGTGACTCTGGGCAGTCTTAAGTCTATCTCTAATGAGTTGCACTTTCTCCATAGCATCAAGGATTGAATCAGGTCCTATCAAGGCTGCTTCACCTACTTCAAACCAACCAACTGGAGATCTACATCTATGCCCATACAAAGCCTCAAAGAGGCCATCTTAATGCTGGAATAGTAACTATTGTTGTTGGCGAACTCAATAAGAGGAATGTGATCATCCCAACTACCCTTAAAGTTGATCACACAAGCTCTCAACATGTCCTCTAAGGTCTGAATGGTACGCTCTGTCTGACCATCCTTCTGTGGAGGAAATGTTGTGCTAAGGTTAACCTGAGTACCAAGATCCTTCTGAAATAACTTCCAGAAATGAGAGGTAAACTGAGGACCGCTATCTGAGATGATAGACAAAGGAACCCCATGCAACCTCACAATCTCATTAATGTAAAGCATGGCGTAATCCTCCATCGAATCTGTAGTCCTGACTGCCAAAAAGCGAGAAGACTTAGTAACCCTATCAACAATCACCCAAATGGAGTCATGATGTCTGCGAGTACTAGGTAAACCTGTGATGAATTCCATGTTGATCACTTCCCATATCTAAGTAGGAATTTCAATCTCCTGAGTCATACCTCCTGGTTTCTGATGTTCTACCTTGACTTGCTAGCAATTAGGGTACTTAGCCACAAAGTCTGCTATATTTCTTTTCATACCATTCCACCAATAGACTTCCCGCAGATCGCGGTACATCTTAGTGGCGCCTGGATGGATAGAATATCTAGAGTTATGGGCCTCTGCAAGACTATGTTGTCTCAACTCGCCCATATCAGGAACACACAATCTACCCTGATAGTGAAGTACACAATCTCCCCCTTGGGAGAAAACGTCCACTCTCTGATTGTGGACTGCACCCTTAAGTTCAAGAAAAATTGGATCACTGTCTTGCTTTTTCTTAACTTCCACTACCAAAGAAGATTCTACCCCATTTTGAACCGTTACACCACCATCTGATATGCTCATAAGACGAACTCCTAGGCAAGCAAGTCTGTGAACATTTTTTGCTAGCTCTCTTCTTTCTTCCTCAACATGTGCTACACTACCTTCTAGATTCACCTCTTTCTGGCCTTAAGGTAAGAAATGAATCGACCCATAGGGGCTAAGCTAGTCCCTTCCATTCTAAGACTGGTTCATCTGGAAACCGAAAACGAACAATCCTAGTTCTACAAGTGATTAATGCATAACAGGAATGTAACCAATCCATGCTTAGAATGACATCGAAGTCTACCATTTCTAACTCTACAAGATCTACTGAGGTGACTTTCTGAGAGACTGAGATAGGGCAGTTTCTGTATACCCGTCTAGCTATAACTCGGTCACCGACTGGAGTAGAGACTGAGAAGGGTTCTGATAGAGTTTCTGGACTGACACCTAAGATTATTGATATAAAGGGACTTACAAAAGACAAAGTAGCCCTTGTTGTCTTTCCACTGAGTGAACTATATGTGAGCCACATCCTTAAGCTAGTAGGATGTCAATTCCACCCTATCACTACCAGTCACTTGCATAACTCCAAAGATTTTCTTAACCTCATCAATGAAATTTTGTGGGTCCTAACCAACTTGGGACCCTAAAAACTCATAAGGATTCATCCTAACAAAATCTCAAACTCTAGTTGCCACTGATCCACCATTTCTATTAGTAGGAACTGGAACCTGCTGATAGTTCTTGTTGGTCATACTCTGAGCTAATAGTTGAATCACATTCTGAAACTTTTCATTCTTAACCTAAGAGAATTGCGTTAGCATTGCGTGCATTAGCCTTCCTTGCGTAAGCTCTACAAGGAGGTATGATCCTAAGCGCGTAACGGTGGATTAGAAAGAGATCATACCTTACGCACGATAAGAATACCAAGAAAGTAAAGTTTTCCTAAATCACTTTGTAGCCTCCCTCTCATTAGATGTGGTGCACTTCACACCCATGAAAAGGACTCTACTTAGTGCTGTTTTTCAGACATCCTAGGACACTTAAGCCTAGTGCTCTGATACCAAGTTTGTCACGACCTGAGACTACCCCCAAGATGCGGACACGGGACCTAGGACCACAAGTGACCCAAGCTAACCCTGCTGGCATGATCATGAGCATACTAAAGATAATAAACTGATGCAAAAGTTAAGTCATAAATAAAAATGAAAAGATGGGGAATAGCCATATACCATAACTTAGATAAATGAAAACTGATGAGTTTAATACAAAGAAGATATTAACTCAATACTAAGCTGAATCTAACTATGTCTGAAATAAGCCTCTAAACTGACTAGAAATATTGGGACATGCCCCAACTAGATCTAATAAAACTGAAACTAAAGGACTAAAAATACTGAAAAGAAACTCATGACTATTGTCCTCGGAGAATGAGGACTCACCATTGATTCTGCTGAACTAGAGATCGGGAACCGATCTAAGCATGATCTGGATGCTGAGAACCTGAACCTACATCACGAGAAGATGTAGCGCACGTATGCGTCAGTACTTGAAAGGTACTGAGCATGCAGGACAGAATACAGCTGAAATAACATATAACTGAACAAAGCAAATAAACAATGACATAATCTGAACATGATATAGATACTGAATGCAGTGACCAACTTATAACATGCTGAAACTGAATACTGGATATATAGATAAATGGTCAATGCAATAGGATCTGACTGAACTGTGGGAGCTACTAATAACTGACATAAAACCACATGAGCTAAATGTGGAGTCCGATGTATACGCCACATCGAGAGGACCCAATACACCTGGCCAAAGGTGTAGAGGCATGCTGGCGTGATCACTAACTAATATTGCCCACAGAGGGGACTTACACCTACGTGGCTCGTAGTTCTGGGACTATATGGGTACGCTGAACCCTAGTCCAACTCGGTATTATGCTACTCCCAGTAGATTAAGTGGTTAACACATTATGACTGAGTTTCTGTATATAATGGATAGCTCAAAATTGAACATGCAATCTGAGCATGCAACAATTAATCTGATAATGATGCATTCATAAACTGAGGCATGTATAACTGAATACATTATGCTGAAATACTGAATAGCTCAAAATACTGACATGCAGATACTCATACTTGAAAACTCCTTCTTAGAAAACAATTCAAAATCATATTATACTATGATCATTGATGACTTGGGAAGTCATACTGCATACACATAGATGGTATATCTAGATACCATATTGTTCATACATTGATGACCAACTCGATGGCCATACTAATCATGTTTTAGAAGCTCTTTCTCAAAACTCATCTTAACTTTCTCAAAAACTCAGTTTAAAACTCAAGTGTTGTCTTAACAAAAGCTGCTCAAGATTTATAACTCAAAATAGGGTTTATGCTGAAATATACTAATAATGTGGCCTTCAAAACTGGAGCATGTGTATCTGAATAGATGAAATATCTGACCTAGCTTAGGTAATTCAAGAACTAAAGAAATACATAACTAAGGTTCTGAAATTCATGCAATAAACTGAGTACAAACATGATAATCTGATTTGGGACATATTCATAGGTAATTCATGATAATCTACCGAAATTCTAGAAACCCTACGTCTGTTCATAGTAAGAGAATCAAGAAACTGACTGAATTCTAGGGACCTAATGGGTGAAAGGAACCCACTAAAATCCCACATACCTGGTGACGAATTCCACGGAGAAATCTTTCGATTTCGGGGCTGGAACTGATGGAACCTTGTTGCGTTCTTGAACTAGGGTTCTTGACTTCTCTTCTCCTTTTAGCGTTCTAATTTTTCTAAGTTTGATTAATGAT
>JAJOOR010021398.1:0-21633 GCA_036250505.1 Solanum acaule | reverse complement strand
CTCATACGAGCTCGGAATCGAGCAAACTCAGTGGCGTTGGAAAGATCGTTCCACGAGCTTCGCAACCATAACTGGAACTACTCCTAACTCATCCTGAGCTAGGAGTTACGACTACTCAAAGTTGGCCAAAAACTCATTGTTTTCCATACTTAACCAAATTTCCAGATTTTTTTTCATTTTTCCAAGTTCAAGCTCCTTCAAATTGTCGGATGTTACAGTTATTATTTTTTTGTGCATTGAAACATTAATGATTGCGTAATAATTTAGTTTCTAAGCATAAGTTATTAGAAGAACAATGTTAATTTAGTGAATGAAAAATGGTCATTTAATTTTTTTTAGAAATATTTAATATTTAATTAATTAGTTTTTTTTTATAAAAATATAATTTAGTGTAGGGATAAAATGGTAATCCAACTTTGCATTTTGGTACTTTCCACTTTCAATATAAATAATATGATATATGATATGATGATTAAATTTAATATACATATAGATTATAGATGATAAATATTATTAAATTAGATACTTTAATTAAGAATTAATCTAAGGAAGTGCAAAAGTCATTAACATTTTTATTAAAATGATAGAATTTAATATATAAATTAAATAGTTAAGTATTTTTATAACATTTTAATTTATAGAAGGGGTAAAACCGTAATTCAACTTTAATTTTTTTTGCTCTCACTTATAGTAATATATGATATGATATATGATATGATGATGATATGATGATGATTAATAATATATGATATTATATGATGATAATATACTACATTTGTATAAAGTAAATAAGCACATCATATATTTTTCGTAGGGGTCAAATTTTGATCAGTTCTTTTTATTCAAGGTGTAGTACTCTTTTTTATTCTGTACAAATAATAACACATGAATATCATATTAGTTTTTTAATTTCACGCTTCTGAATAACTAAAAAATAGAAGATGAGAAATATATATTATTAACCTTTTCATTTACAATTAGCTTAATATTTAAAATCTTAAAATCAAATAAATTTGGGAAACGACTTAAAAAACCACTTAAACTTCAATAAAAAATGTTGTTATACACTCTAATTTTGGGAGGATCATATGAACCCCTTATATTATTTTAAAGTAGAATAGATGTCCATATATATGTTGATGTGGCAGAAAGAGTGACATATACACCTTCCTTAAGAGAGTGAGAAGTTATATTCTTACTTTATTTTATTTGTATCTCTCTTATCACCTTAATTAGAGTTATGTACATTAATACAACATATTAAAATGGTTCCTCCCAAAAAACACAGATCAAAACTAAGTTCACCCACAAATGGATAAATTATGCCAAACGAATGTTAACTCCGTATGTTCACCCCAAAATACATCACAAATAATTTAAGATATTTCGCTCATAAACGGGTGTACTACAATTTCTTTTATTAGTTAACTTTTCATGTAAAACTACATCTCTTCTTCAACAATAAATATGGGGTTGTTCACTTCACATTTTCTCATTCATATTTTATCTTCTTCTACTAATTTTATATTTGGTCTTTAAAATTTGATAGTCATGTCTCAACAGTTCGTAGGGTATGTACATTCAATTAAACAAGATGTATGTAAATGCAAAGAGTATTATAAAATAAAAACATCGAGGACTCTAAGGAATTCCAGTCGTTATAAGTTTTGTTGTTGTGCACATTCAAAGGTAAACATTTTAAGTTGTTCGCTTTAAGATATCTAGATATTCACTTGTTTCCTTGTTTTGTTATTTGAGGAAAACGATGGATGCAATTATTTTCGGTGGGTAGAAAATATGTCGGGTGCTAGAATCAGATGCTGGGTGTTACAAAATTCGAGTCCCAATTCAGATGTTGGGTCTCACGTTAGGGTGTCGGCATCATATCCTAGGTCAGGTGTTAGCGTCGGGTCCCTGTTTAGAAGTCAGATGCCGATTCAGGAGTTGGGATTAGATCTTAGATCGGTTGTCAAGATTGAGGTCGTATTCTAATTTGAAAGTCGGATCCCATGTCAAAATTTGGTGTCGGGTCCCAATTCGGAAGTCGGGGTCAACTCTCCATTTGGAAGTTGGGTTCTGGATTGGGAGTCGGGTCGGGTGTAGGGGTCGGAAAATTCCGTTTCGAATGTTTAGCCAAAAATAAAAAATATTTTCTAGAAAATATTTTTCATTCACCAACCAAATATTAGAAAATATTTTTCACTCACTAACCAAATATTAGAAATAAGTGAGAAACCAACTTGTTTCCTAAGAAAAAGTTTCCATAGGACCAAATGGTTTAACTAAATTTAAATGTTCAATTTAAGAGATGCAGAAAATAGGAAGAAGTTAAATACTGTTTTTTGGAAAATGCAATAACCAGAGAAATAGAAGATAATTACTCATTTTAGAGTGAGAACAGAATATGAGCAGCGAAATTTGATACACATTTTCCTCGTCAGTAATCCACAGATATAGTGTAAGAAAATAGTCCGTGAGAAAAAATAGAAAGTGAGAGTAGTATAAAATGAAAGGTGTGCAAAATAAAAGAAGGTTATTTTAAGTATATAGTAGTCTTTTCAGATTACAAAATGTTAAACTTCTCACGATAATGGAACTATATTGCTAAGCTCAAGTATTATACTTTCCATGCTAAAAGAACTTGGTGCCTTGTTACTCTCTTGTTCTTGTTATTTGTCGTGGATATTATTCCTACGCGTAATTATATTCTCAACACAATTAACTATAGTGACAATTTTTTTTGCTTTTTTCTGCTTATCTACCATCCATAAAGCCTTCTATTTTTGGAATATAGGTGGGGTTGAAACTTTTTAGTGGGTTAAGACAGTGACCAGTGAAAGGGACTTAAGCTTATCATGAAGATCTCCTTGTTTATAGCCTCTTCTTTTTTTTGTGGACATTAGGGATGATAGTGTTGTGCATGAATAGTAATAAGTATTTATTATTATCCCCCTAATTGTTTATAGCATCCTAGCAAAGAAGATGGTAATCTCTAGCACTGAGAATTTGGAGGCCACAGTTGATCAGACAAGTAATTATGACAAAATGATTGAGTTAAAAGCCTTTGATGATACAAAGGCTGGTGTCAAAGGGCTTGTTGATGCCGGAATCACTAAGATACCTAGAATATTCATTCTACCACCAAAAAACAGGACAGATTCCTCAGATACATGTGACACACACTTCATTTTTCCAGTGATTGACCTTGAAAGCATCGACAAGACGGACTCAATCAAGCATAAAGAGATTGTGGACAAAGTAAGAGATGCATCGGAGACATGGGGTTTCTTCCAAGTGGTTAATCATGGCATTCCAATATCTGTCCTTGATGAAATGTTGCGAGGAGCACGACAGTTTTTTGAGCAAGATATCGAGATTAAGAAACAATATTACACTCGAGATATCACGAAAAAGGTGGTTCATGCTAGCAATTTTGATTTGTATAGCCCTTCTGTTCCAGCTGCAAATTGGAGAGATTACATTTTCTTTAAAATGGCTCTTAATCCTCCCAGTCCAGAAGAATTTCCAAGACCATGTAGGTATATGTTCTGAATATGAACTAGAAAGTCAACCAATAATTGAATATGTATTATGTGGTGATAAAAATTGAGTTGTGGTGTTTCATTAATTTTACAAAATTGTTGCATGGAAATACTTATGGACTACTCTAAGCATATGATGGAATTGGGTTGTTCCTTGCTTGGATTATTGTCTGAAGGTCTCGGTCTTGATCGTTGTCATCTCAAAGATATGGATTGCGCGGAGGGGCTTGGTGTTTTGGCCCTTTACTATCCAGCATGCCCTCAGCCAGAACTCACCATAGGCACCAACAAACATTCCGACAATGATTTTCTCACAGTGCTTCTACAAGATCACATCGGAGGACTCCAAGTGCTTCACCAGAATCAATGGGTTGATGTTCCTCCTACGCGTGGTGCTCTTGTGGTCAACATTGGAGATCTTCTGCAGGCTAGCATTCTTTTTTTTTTCTAATCCATCTACGATCGATAAGAGTGAATATATCATTTGCTTATTTTGGTTGCTTTTTTCAGCTTATATCTAATGACAAGTACATAAGTGTTGAGCACAGAGTATTGGCAAATAAAGTTGGACTAAGAGTGTCAGTTCCATGCTTCTTCGGCACAGATTCAATGTCATCTTCCAAGCTTTATGGACCGATTTCTGAAGTGTTGTCAGAAGATAACCCTCCAAAATATCGTGCAACCATAGTGAAAGACTATCGTGAGTACTTCTGTAAAAAAGGTCTAGATGGAGCTTCTGCATTGTCGTGTTACAAGATCTAATCTTAATGTAATAACTGAATTTATAATGAGAGCTGAGAATTTGACTTCGGATGCTGGTTATTACCTATTGTATTGTATTGTCTTGTTACTTTAAATACAATGTTTGTTTGCAATGACAACTTAAGTTTTGTTGTATCATGTTGTTAAATCCTTTGTTATGTAATGACAAAAAGTCCCATTTTATATATGCAAGGAATGATTTAAAAGCCTTTGATGATACTAAGGCTGGTATCAAAAGGAATTGTTGGTGCTGAAAATGACCTATATCTAAACTCTCCTTTTTCTCATTTACAGATCCTATTACGAAATTTCATTTGTTGAAGAATTTGCACTATGATACTCATGATCTTTTTAAGCGGGAAGTAAGATCAACGAACACATCCTCTTTGCAAGGTATCGTGCACGTGAGACCACCCATCAGATTATCAAAGCCAAACTCTTCTTTGGCTTGAGCTAACAAGTCTTGAAATAAAGGCTGGCTTTAGTATGATACTGGCACAACGAATCTCTTCTTCGGACTTTCTCCTACATATACTGCACAATGTCCTTTTGGAATACCTCCAAATGTCTAATACTTCCTTAGGATTCGATTAGCAAGAATAAATGGAGTCACTGTGGTACCCATTGTCTCGAGGGCTATTTGGCAACTTCTAATTATGCGGGCAAAGAAGAAGAAATTTGAGAATTGCACGCACAACAAAAGTTTTCTTGAATGTCTAGGTACTTGTGTTCTGCTCAAATTCTCTTTGTATTAGTATCTATAAGCTAACACAAGTTTAATACATGATTGTTTTTTGGTGAAGAGAAATTTGAGAGACAACAACACATGAAGTTTCTCATGGTTTTGCCTACTCCAGTATTGTCAAAATATTTAGGCCATAAATTGTTGATGTAAAACACTAGGTCCCTCTGCCTCTCATGATTTGGAGCAGAAAACACCCTTATTAAGAGGCACAAAAATGGATGAAAGTGATGACTTAGTCCTGGACCATTTGGTTTTAAGATACGGAGACGGAAATGAATAAATGTGTCAACCTCTTTGATTGAAAAATAGACAACCAGCAATATCCACAATTCTTGAGGTCCCATACTAAACAAAAGCACATGACTCTGCCTCACCTACTTATCTCAGGATGGCAACTTTAGCTACAATTCAAATTCATTGTCTAGCCTCGATTATAAATAAACTGCTTCGATGAGCTGTATTGATCATCAAGCGGATAGAACTTAATCAACCTTCTAAAATATCAAAAACTTTTCTCTTTCTTGTATTTCAAAGAAATCACTATGATCAGTGCTAAGAAACTCATCAAGATGGCAAGGAAATGGCAAAAGTTTGCGGTCAAGCAGAGAAAAATACACCAATGATAGATACGGGAGCAGAAGCTAATATATGTAAATACAATTGTTTAAGATCATCTAATTACAATGATGCAGAGAGTTGTAGCACATCATATTCTGTAGTTGGCAAAGGGCATTTTGTGGTCTATACAACTGATCAGAAGCGATTTGTGGTTCCTTTGTCATATCTTCAACACGAGGTAATGGGACAACTATTGCACATGTCTGAAGAAGAGTTTGGACTTCCAAGTGATGGCCCTATCACATTACCGTGTGATGAACTATTCTTGAACTACATCATATCACTCATGAAAAGTGGTGTTGCTGCAGATATTCAGAATGCTTTGCTCATTTCAGTCGCTTCCAGCAGATGCTCATCAGTTTCATACCTTCATGAACAAAGAAACCCGCAATTGCTAGTTTGTTAAGCTAACTGTGATAAGTTTTGTTGTGGATACATGATACTGAACAACTGTACAGAATATTAACATCTAATTATTCATCAAAAATTCCACATTCTTGCCTCCACACTGTTTATTTTTTATAATTCGCGAAATTCTGATTGCATACATAAGCTTTCTCTCTAGTAGTCTTGCATTTAATTAGAAAATATTAAGTTGTTATGCTCAATTCAAAGGATGTAATGTCAAAAGCTTCATTAAATCATTTTCCAACAAGAAGAAAAGACTATTGACTTAATTGCAAGAGTATGCACCAGCTTTGGGCTTCCACAAAGACTAATTTCAACAAAATGATTCAGTTTCCTTCTTCTTAATGTTGTCTTCGAAGTAAATTTTTCAACAATATTCAACTTGCCATTTTCAGTTTACAAACAATTGCATGAATAATATCAGTAGGTATTAAAGCCCCAAAGTACTTTAGAATTTTGGACAATTTAAAGGGCAGTTGATCCTTTATTGCACATAGGAAAACTTGATATCATAACAAATAAGTTAAAAGAAGAGTAGAGAAGTTTGAAAGAGGTCTAATGTTCTCCTATCTACATGGTTCAGAAAACATAATCTTATCATTGAAAAATCAAGTTTTTATTCAAAGGTCCCAAACTGTAACATACTCGTGTTTGTTTAATATCTTAAGTACTTTTAAGCCAAAATAAGCTAACCAGCTTACTACTTTTTGACTTAACAACTCTTTTCGTTTGACCAAACGATTTACTTTGTTATCCCCCCCTTAAGGGTGTGCTTGGTATGAGAAAAATGAAAATATTTTTCTCGTAAGGAGAAAAGATTGTCCCAAGAGCATTTATGTATAATTTAGGCAAATACTATGATCCGGATCCCCACATTTTACCACAAACTTGTAACCCAGTCCTGACCTGACGCACGACCAGCCCCTGACCCCTGGCCTATAACCTAAACCTAGAACCCGCCTAGGGCACAATCTTGACAATGGCACATGAATCCTAACTGGTGAGAGACAATGGCACATGAATCCTCCCGTGGTTTTGCCTACTCGATTATCGTCAAAGTATTTAGTCCATAAATTTGCTGAAGAACAACACTAGGCCCCTCTGCTTCTCATTATTTGGAACAGAAAACACCCTTAAAATCAAGAGCCACAAGAATGGATGAAATTGATGACTAAGTCATGAACCACTTGATTTAAAAATATTGGTGACAGAGAATTGAATAAATAGGTCCCATATTCAATAGCAGCACATGATTTTGCCTTTAATGCCTAACTCACATTTGACAACTGGAGCTACAATACAAATTCATTTTCTATCTTTAGCTATAAATAAACTGCATCTATAATCCATTTTGATCATCAAGCAGATAGCAGTAAATCAAATCTTTTAAAAGAACAACTTTTTTCTTTTCCTATATTCCAAAGAAATCAACATGATTAGTGCTAAGAAACTCATCAAGATGGCAAGGAAATGGCAGAAGTTCGCAGCGAATCAGAGGAAGAGAATTTCTTTTCCAAGATCAAATTACAATGATGCAGAGAGTTGCAGCACATCATCTTCTGTAGTTGACAAAGGTCATTTTGTGGTGTATACAATCGATCAGAAGCAATTTGTGGTTCCGTTGGCTTATCTTCAACATGAGGTAATCAGACAACTGTTGCACATGTCTGAAGAAGAGTTTGGACTTCCAAGTGATGGCCCCATCACGTTACCGTGTGATGCACGATTCATGAACTACATTATATCACTCATTCGAAGAGGTGTATCTGCAGATTTTCAAAATTCTTTGATTGTAACAGTCGCTTCCAGTCGATGCTCATCAGCTTCATACCTTCAAGAACAACGAAATTCGGAATTGCTAGTTTGTTAAGCTAACTGTGATAAATTTTGTAACGTGATACTCAACAAGTGTATAGAATATTAACATCTAATTTTTAATCAGTAACTCCATATTCTTGCCTTCAAATTCATCTATTCCATGATAATTTAGGAAATTCTTGTTTCTTTTCATTGGCTTTCTAATAATCTTGCATTGCGAATATCTAGCTTGTGTCTTTCACATTCAATGGATAAGGAGATTTTCCCATATCAAAGAAAATTATGTCAGAAGTGATTTTTTTCTCTAAAAAACTATTCACTAAATTGCAAAAGTATGCACCAGCTTTGAGCTTCTGCAAAACACTAATTTCCACCAAGATGATCTAGTAATTTGTTAATCTTGTATTTTGAGTAAATTATCAACAATTTTAATTTTTAACTATCAAATTTCAATTTACATCAATTACATTAATAACATTTTGAAGTCCAAAAGAACTTAGTAATGTTTCATATTGAAAAAGGCAGTTGATCCTTTCCTTCCACTCCTGTTCCGCGGTCAATCTAAGAGAAAAAAGTAAAGAAAAAAGGATCCAACATAGAATGTCAGTTTCTCAAGGCTTCACAGTCTAAATAATTTAATGTTTTATGTATTATACTTCTCAACCCCCAATGCATATTCAATTGGCCAAGCTAAAATAAAAGTTTCTGCCGAGACGAGGTTTTCTGACTGAGTTTATTGGACTTATTTTATCATAACCTCTAGAAGTTTATTACTATTTGGTATGATCAAGCGCATGACTAGAAATTTTTACGCATTTCTTTAAGAATTGAAAGTCTATCATTTACTTGTTTGATGGAAATAATGAACAAAAAAGAGGCTATAAAGTAGATTAAAGATCTAAAACTTGAAAGTTTTGCTGTTTGAAGATGAAAAGATGTTATAAAAGAGCAACCTTTAGAGCAATATAAAGGTGTAGATTCAGAAATCTAAATAGATAATCCGTTAACCGATTCTCTTTATGAAATCTGTTACTTTACAATGAAATTGCTGTTTCTACAATATATCTCCTCTATCTAATTTCTAATCCTATTGCTTTACAAAGTCTCGTTCATTCAAGAATGTGCGCTATGATACTACTCGTGATCTTCGTAAGCGGGAAGCAAGATCAACGAACACATCCTCTTTGCATTGTATCATGAGACCACCCATGGGATGATCAAAACCAAACTCTTCTTCAGCCTGAGCTAAAAAATCTTGAAATAAAGGCTTGCTCAAGTAAGAGACTGGCACGACGAATCTCTTCTTCTGGCTCTCTCCTACGTATACTGCACAATGTCCTTTTGGAATACCTCCATATGTTGAAGACTCCTTAAGAACCGATTAGCTTGAACAAATGGAGGTACTTTGATACCCATTGTCTCAAGGAATATTTTCTAATTCTAAATGATGAAGGAAAAGAAAGAAAAAATGGAGGATCACGGATAAAATGAAAGTTCTTTGAATGTCAGGATACTTGTGCTCTGCTGAAATGTTTGGCTCTGATTATACATAAATTTATGACAAGTTTCATATCCAAATGCTTAGTCATTGAGAGAAATTGGTGGCAACTGGAAAGACAACGGCACATGAAATTTCACATGGTTTGCGTTCTCTGTTGATGTTAAAGTATTCAGATCATTTGTTAGATGTACAACATTAGGCCCTACTACTTCTCATGATTTGGAACAAAAGAAGAAGCCTTTACTATGACATCCACAAGAAAGGATAAGTTGATTAATTAGGTTTGAATGAAACCAGGACCACTTGGTTTAAAGATATGGTGGCAGAGGAATGAATAAATGCACCAATCTCTTTGATTAAAATTACACAACCAGCAATGTCCACAAGTCCTTAGGTCCCATATTAAACAGCATCACATGATTCTGTCTTAGCAATTCAAAGTCATTCTGAAGCCTCAACTATATATAATCTCTTTCCATGAACCATTTTGAACATCAAGCAGATTGCACTAAATCAATCCTTTAAAAGATCATCAACTTTTCTTTCCATTATTTCAAACAAATCAACATGATCAGTGCTAAGAAACTCATCAAGATGGCAAGGAAATGGCAGAAGTTCGCAGCGAATCAGAGGAAGAGAATTTCTTTTCCAAGATCAAATTACAATGATGCAGAGAGTTGCAGCACAACATCTATAGTTGACAAAGGTCATTTTGTGGTGTACACAACTGATCAGAAGCGATTTGTGGTTCCGTTGGCTTATCTTCAACACGAGGTAATCAGACAACTGTTGCACATGTCTGAAGAAGAGTTTGGACTACCAAGTGATGGCCCCATCACGTTACCGTGTGATGCACTATTCATGAACTACATTATATCACTCATCAGAAGAGGTGTATCTACAGATTTTCAAAATGCTTTGCTTGTAACAGTCACTTCCAGTCGATGCTCATCAGCTTCATGTCTTGAAGAACAAAGAAACCCGCAATTGCTAGTTTGTTAAGCTAACTGTGATAAATTTTGTATCATAATACTCAACAAGTGTATACAGTATTAACATCTAATTTTTAATCAGAATTAAACTGCATATTCTTGCCCTCAAATTGGAGATTCTTGTATCTTTTCATTGGCTTCCTAATAGTCTTGCACCGCGAATATGTATCTTGTGGCTTTCACATCCAGGGGATAAGGAACTTTTCCCAATTCATAGAAAGTTATGTCAAAATCTTCATTAAATCATTCTTTCAATCAAGATAAAAGTGAACTTTTCTCTAAAAGACAATTGACAAAATTGCAGAAGTATGAACCAGCTTTTTCAGATTCTGCAAAAGACTAATTTCAATCAAGATGATCTACTAATTTATTTCTTGCTAATCTTGTCCTTTGAGTAAATTTACAAACAATTTTAACTATCAAGTTTCAATTTACAAGCAATTACAATAATAACAGCCAAACATTTTGAAGTCCAAAATAACTTATTAATGTTGTATATTGAAAAAGGAAGTTAATCCTTTCCTTCCACTCCTGTTCCGCAGTCGATCTACGAGAAAAAAAGGTTCCAACATAGAATGCATTTACTGTTTTATGTATTTTACTCCTCAGCACGATGCATATTCAACTTGCCAAGCTAAGATAAGAAAATTCTGCTAAATGGAAGGGGTCAAGGAGCACTATAATAATTTGTTATTCTTTGGTATGATCAAATACAGAATAGGAAGCGTTGCACGGTTCTTTAAGAATCCAAAGTTATCATTGATTTGTTTGACGGAATGAATGAACGAAGAAGAGTCTATAAGGTAGATTAAAGATGTAAAACTGAAAGTTTTGCTGTTTGAAAATGGAAAGACATGATAAAAGAGCAACCTTTAGAGCAATATAAAGGTGTAGATTCAGAAATCTAAATAGATAATCTGTTAACCCATAATCTTTGTGAAGTCTGTTACTTAAATTTACATGGGGATATCCCTCCAAGGTTCTTGTGGTTCAAAACTATACAATGAAATTTCTGTTTCTACAATCTCCTCTTTCTAATTTCTAATCCTATTGCTTTACAAAATCTCATTCATTGAAGAATTTGCGCTATGATACTACTCATGATCTTCTTAAGCGGGAAGTAAGATCAAAGAACACATCCTCTTTGCAACGTATTGTGAGACCACCCATCGGATGATCAAAGCCAAACTCTTCTTCAGCCTGAGCTAACAAGTCATGAAATAAAGGCTGGCTCAAGTAAGAAAATGGCATGGTGAATCTCTTCTTCTGGCTCTCTCCTACATATACTGCACAATGTCCTTTTGGAACACCTCTATGTTTAAGACCTCCTTAAGAACCGATTAGCTTGAACAAATGGATTCACTTTGATACCCATTGTCCAAAGGAATATTTTTCTAATACTAAATGATGAAGGAAAAGAAATAAAGAAAACTTGGAGGATCACGGATAAAATGAAAGTTCTTTGAGTGTCAGGATACTTGTGTTCTGCTGAAATGTTTGGCTCTGATTATATATAAATTTATGACAAGTTTCACATCCAAATGTTTAGTGGTTGAGGGAAATTGGTGGCAACTGGATAGACAATGGCACATGAAATTTCACATGGTTTGCCTTTTCTGTTGTTAAAGTATTTAGATCATAAATTTGTTAGATGTACAACATTAAGCCCTACTACTTATGATTTGGAACAAAAGAAGAAACCTTTACTATGACATCCACAAGAAAGGATAAGTTGATTAATTAGTCCAGGACCACTTGGTTTAAAGATATGGTGATAGAGGAATGAATAAATGCATAACCAGCCATGTTCACAAGTCCTTAGGTCCCATATTAAACAGCATCACATGATTCTGTCTAGCATACTTATTCCAGGTTGGCAATTTTAGCTACAATTCAAACTCTCAACTATATATAATCTGTTTCCGTGAACCGTTTTGATCATCAAGCAGATAGCACTAAATCAAATCTTTTAAAAGATCATCAACTTTTTCTTTCCGATATTCCAAAGAAATCAGTATGATAAGCGCCAAGAAACTCATCAAGATGGCAAGGAAATGGCAAAAGTTTGCAGCTAAGCAGAGGAAGAGAATTTCTTTTCCAAGATCCAATTACAATGATGCAGAGAGTTGTAGCACATCATCTTCTATAGTTGACAAAGGTCACTTTGTGGTGTATACAACCGATCAAAAGCGATTTGTGGTTCCATTGACTTATATTCAACACGACTTAATCAGACAACTGTTGCACATGTCTGAAGAAGAGTTTGGACTTCCAAGTGATGGCCCTATTACATTACCATGTGATGCACTGTTCATGAACTATATCATATCACTCATCGAAAGAGGTGTAGCCACAGATCTTCAGAATGCTTTGCTAATTTCTGTACCTTCCAATCGATGTTCATCTGCTTCATATCTTCAAGAACAACGAAATCTAGAATTGCTAGTTTGTTAAGCTAACTGTAACTTTTTTTAGTAGATACATGGTACTAAACAAATGTATAGAATGTTAACATTTATTATTCATCAAAAACATCATTTCCTTGACTCCAACTTATTCTATTCCTTGCGTTGTTTGCAAAGTTGTTTGATACGAGTAGCAGGTACTATGTAGAATAGTTGAGGTGCGCATATAATCTTCAAAAGTACAGTATGAGTTTAGTGCCAAAAACCTTAATGGTTAAACATCAATTTTAAATCATAAATTGATCTACCAGCTTTGAGTCCTCAACTCTTCATTCAAAGGACTCAAATTATTGGAATTTGTGAGAAGTCATAAGCATGAATTGATCACATAACTTATAATTTAATTTGAAATCCAATACATAAATTTTCTTGGAATAAACAGTGTATTACTAGTAGCAATTAGACAATCAGTAATAGGTAAAATAAAATAAAGTCACGGCTTCAATCACATCTCTGACAACTTTGATAAATACATTTCAGAACCAAATATTTACAAGCAATTGATAAACTTACCAGTAAATAGGTTCTTACATGATTTCGTAAATAAAGAAGAGAAAAAGAAACACGTCTTGGTCATATATAAGCAAATCTTAAATAAGTAATTTTGGAGAGATCAAACTTTTTGTATAAACAATTCCTTCCTGGAAGAAACATTTGTTAGAAAATGAGATATTTCTAGATGGTTTTTGTTTAATTGTTATTTTCTTAAATATTATGTTAAGTATGTAAAGGAAAGGTAGTCCTTGTTTTATGGAATATGTTTTGTAAGAAAGTCAATAGTGGTTGGATATGTATGGTCCTCTACTAACTTTGGAAAAGCTTATGTAGATATATGTGTGTATGCCTTTTGAAATCTGAAAATGAATAAAATTACCTCTGCTGAACCTTATCTTTTTGTCTAAAGTTTCAAATCCTAACAGTGGTATCAAGAGCTCTTCTTCTTGAGGGATCTGTGAAGGCAAGAAAGCTAAGGTTTTTTCTCCAGTTCTTCTAACGTGAGAGCTGAGCAGCAGTAACATGGCATCTACCAGCTTCTTGGGTGCAGGCCCTCCTATGTTTACAGGAGAAAATTATCACATATGAGTGATAAAGATGAAGGCTTATCTCAAAGCTCTTAGTCTATGGGAAACAATTGAAAGTGAAGATGATCCTCTTCCACTTGGACCAAATCCAACAGTTGCACAAATGACGATTTATGAAGATGCGAAGTCAAGGAAACCCAAGGCTCTCACATGTCTTCATTCAGCACTTTCAGATGTGATTTTCACAAGAATAATGGCTTGTGAAACACCTAAAGAAGTATGGGAGAAGCTAAAAGAGGAGTTTGATGGAAGTGACAGAGTGAAGACTGTCAAACTCTTAACTCTCAAAAGAGAATTTGAGATGTTAAGGATGAAAGAAGGAGATACTGTGAAAGAGTATTCTGCCAAACTTGTGGAGATTGTAAACAAAGTAAGGTTGTTTGGTGAAACCTTTCCAGATTCGAAAGTGGTGGAGAAGATGATGATAAGCCTACCAGCAAGGTTTGAGTCTAAGATTTCAGCAGTAGAAGAATCTTGTGATCTGAAGACCTTATCGGTAGCGGAATTGATCAGCAAGTTGCAGGCTCAAGAACAATGATCAAGTATAAGAGATGAAGAATTAGCTGAAGTGGCGTTTCAGGCAAGGCATAAAGGCAAGCAGCCAGTGAAGGACAATAGAAGGATGGATGAAGATAAAATAGCAAAGGGGAAAACATGGAAGGAACCTTCAAAGAAAGGAAGGTTTCCACCTTACAACCATTGTAAAATAACCAATCATCAAGAAAAGGATTATTGGTTCAAAGGAAAGCCATCGATTCAATGCAGGTTTTGTAGAAAAATGGGCAACATTGAGAAGAATTGTAGGCTCAAACAAAATCAACCACAACAATGCCATGTCCAGCAAGCAAATTTTACTGAAGAGTCCGAAAAGGAAGAAGAAAGCTTGTTTATGGCTTCTCATGAAGAAAACACAACCAACAAATCCTCATGGTTCATAGATAGTGGATGTATGAGTCATATGTCACACAATGAGCTCATGTTTCATACACTTGACAAGTCAATCAAAACTAAAGTAAGGATGGGAAATGGTGAGACAGTAGATGAACTTGGAAAGGGTTTAGTTGCCTTTCAGACTACACAAGGTACAAAGTTTATACATGATGTGTTGTATGTTCCTTCTTTAGCATGTAACTTGTTAAGTGTGGCTCAAATGATGCCTAAAGGCTATTCCTTATTTTTTAAGGACAAAGATTGTTTGATTTATGACTCTGAAGATAGTTTGATTGTTAAAGTATAAATGGTGGATAAAACTTTTCCTTTAGATAGGAGGTTTGATAGTGCAAATTTTGCAAGTAAGGATGAGTCATGGTTGTGGCACAAAAGATATGGTCATTTTAACTATGCTACTTTAAAGTCTATGTATGAAAAGGGCTTGACTAAAGATTTACCTGAGATTTCACTGTCTAAAGAAGTTTGTGAGTCATGTCAGATGAGTAAGGTACACATGAAATCATTTCCTAAAAATGCTACCTGGAGGGCAACTGAAAAACTTGAACTAGTTCACACTGATGTGTGTGGACCTATGCAGACATCATCTTTGGGACACAATAAATATTTTGTGCTCTTTATTGATGACTTAACAAGGATGACTTGGGTGTATTTTCTGAGTAACATGTCTCAAGTATTTTCAGTTTTCAAGAAATTTAGAGCTTTTGCGGAAAGACAAAGTGGCTGTAAGCTAAAGGATTTGAGGTCGGTCAATAGTGGCAAATACACTTCAAATGAGTTCAATAAGTATTGTGAAGATATGGGGATTGATCACAAGTTGACAGTAAGTTATTTTCCCGAACAAAATGGAGTCTCAGAGAGGAAGAATAGAACAATAATTGAAATGGCTAGGTGTTTGTTGCTGGAAAAGAAACTGCCACAAAGCTTTTGGGCAGAAGTTATTCATACTTCAGTGTATTTGTTGAATAGGTTGCTAACAAAATCTGTGGACGAAAAGACTCTTATTGAGGCATGGAGTGGAATACAGCCATCTGCCAAGCATCTAAAAGTTTTTGGTTCGATATGCTATTCTCATGTTCCTTCTGTCAAAAGAAGCAAACTTGAACCAAAAGGTGAATTGGGGATCTTTATTGGTTATTCATCACAAGCCAAGGGTTATAGCGTTTTCAACTTGCAAACAAAAAGTATTTCAATCCGAAGAGATGTAGTCGTGGATGAGCATGCTTATTGGAACTGGGATAAGGAGCAAATTGAGAAAGATAATGCAGTTTTTTAGAACTTGAGTCCGCTGCCTGAAATCCAATCATTTGGGTTTGAAACTCTGGAAAAAGATGAAGAATCAGAAGGGGAATCCTCCCTTGATTCACCAATTTTGAAGACAAGGTCCCTTTTCGAGATATATGAAAGATGTAATGTTGCAATCTCGGAACCAAATAGCTATCAAGAAGCATCAAGACATGAAGTTTGGATTGAAGTTATGAAGGAGGAGATTGGTATGATAGAAAAGAATGATACTTGGAAGTTTGTTGATAAACCCAAAACAAAAATGTGATCGGGGTGAAGTGGGTTTATAGAACCAAACTTAATCCAAATAACTCAGTTTATAAATACAAAGCAAGGCTTGTTGTGAAAGGTTACGCGCAAGTTGCAGGTCTGGATTATGGAGACACATTTGCACCTGTTGCACGACATGATACAATAAGGCTGCTATTTGCTTTGGCAGCTCAGTCAAATTGGAAGTTGTATCATTTGGATGTGAAATCGGCATTCTTAAATGGACTGTTGCGGGAGGAGATCTATGTTGATCAACCAGAAGTCTTTCAAGTTGCAGGAATGGAGGATAAAGTCTACCGACTTCATAAGGCATTGTATAGATTAAAGTAGGCTCCTCAAGCATGGTACAGTAAGATTGATGATCATCTCATTCATTATGGCTTCAAGATAAGTGAAAATGAGGTCACTTTATATGTGAAGAAGGCTAAAGGAGGAGATGTGTTTGTGGTGTCACTCTATGTTGATGATCTTCTAGTAACATGAAGCAATAAATCTATGGTGAATCAGTTCATGCAAGAAACGGAGACCAAATTTGAAATGTCAGATTTGGGTGAAATGAGTTACTTTCTGGGAATGGAGATTCATCAAGCTACTGTTGGAATCTTTATTTCTCAGAGAAAATATGCATAGGATATTCTTAAAAGGTTCAAGATAGAGAGGTGCAAGTCTGTACCAACCCCACTGGTTCACAATGAAAAGATTTTGAAGTTTGAAGGAGGTGACATGGCTGATCCAACAGTTTATAAAAGTTTGATTGGTAGTTTGCTGTATTTGACACCAACAAGACCCGATCTCATGTTCGTGGCAAGTCTACTGTCGAGGTTTATGCAAGCTCCAAGTCAAGTTCATCTTGGTGTTGCTAAATGAACGTTGAGATATATCAAAGGAACTACTGATTATAGTATTTGGTTTAAAAGGGAAGAGTAAGGGCAACTGATGGGTTATTCAGATAGTGATTGGGCAGAAAGCGTTGATGATATATAAAGCACTTCTGGATATGCTTTTACACTTGGTTCAGGCATGTTCTCATGGAATTCAAAGAAGCAAGAGATGGTAGCTCAATCTTCTGCAAAAGCAGAATACATCGCCGTTGCTGGTGCAACTAATCAGGCTCTATGGTTAAGAAAGATTCTACGTGATCTGGAGCAAAATGACATTGAAGCTACTGTCATTAAGGTTGACAACAAGTCAGCAATATCTATGGCCAAAAATCCAGTGCAACATGGTCGTAGCAAGCATACAAATGTGAAGTTTCATGCTATCAGGCAAGTAGAGAAGGATGGTGAAGTTTAACTTGTTCATTGTAGCTCAGATCAGCAGATTGCAGACATCATGACCAAAGCTCTTCCTAAGGGGAAATTTGAAGTTCTAAGGGCTAAGTTGGGAGTATCCAAGAAAAATCTCAAGGAGGAGTGTTAGAAAATGAGATATTTCTAGATGGTTTTTGTTTAATTGTTATTTTCTTAAATATTATGTTAAGTATGTAAAGGAAAGGTAGTCCTTGTTTTATGGAATATGTTTTGTAAGAAAGTCAATAGTGGTTGGATATGTATGGTCCTCTACTAACTTTGGAAAAGATATGTAGATATACGTGTGTATGCCTTTTGAAATCTGTAAATGAATAAAATTACCTCTGCTGAACCTTATCTTTTTGTCTAAAGTTTCAAATCCTAACAACATTGAGGCGATAATCCAAATTGTCCTTTGGACGTCCTTAATACATCCCCGCTCCATGTCCTTGACTAGGCATGTCAAGTCTACAATGTAGTAGCACTTCATCATCTACCTACCTATATTCGGTTAGGCAAAATAAATATTGGAAGCACGTAAATGTAAACAATTCAATCCAAGATTCCACAACATTATAGTGTTTCATTCCCCACAATTGAAAAGTGACGCACTCCCAATTTCAAAATGCCATAATTTGAGCTCTGTATGTGCTGAACTCTATATGATGATTATCACGACCCAGGGGTACCCCTAGATGTAACATGGGATATAGGACCCCATACAAGCCACTTAGCATCCATACCATAGGAAATAGAACAGTAAGAGTAAAACAACATTTCAAGTTCAATAGTTTTATAAAAGAAAAGCGGAAGTCTAAAACACTTGTCTCAATATCCATCTAATACAATAGAATGAAATTGGGCCTAGCTCATATATCATGTCCAAAATTGGAAATAAGAAAGAAAACTGAAACAATAGAATCCATCCTCAAAACATGAGGACTCACCCAAAGCTCGGGAATCTCAAAATCAACCATTAGAAACGAAAATGAGAAACCTAAATGTCGGACCCTACATTTGGGGAAATGTAGGCAAGAGTATGCGTTAGTACAAACAATATACCAATTATGATATCTATGAATAAAATATTTATATCATGCTAAAAGAGGACATTTCATGACATGCAATTGACCAAGCTAAAACATGATATAAAAGGGTTAGAAAACATAAGTCATAAAACATGGTCAATGCAAACTAACATCATTTAAAGCATTTGAACACATATGTGATATTTCTTGAAGTAACCTTAGTTCATTATTAATGTGGAAAGTAGCCTTAACCGACATAGAGACCATATGAGCTATAACATGATCCCCGGGTGTTTCCCACAACAAAAAGGGTTGTCCTACTTGCCAAGGTAAGGACCATAACTTCTAGCTTAGGTGGATCCTCTAGCTAATGTCTATCTAGACAATCATCCTATGGGGGCACATAGGTAAGGGATAAGGAGATTGCTTCTAGAAACCCGACATCTACTAACGGGAGCTTCTATCTCAATATTATCTCAGTAATAAGCATAAATCCCACGGAATAGTGATTTCTTACTTGCTCTTATTATCCGTGGAAAGGAACGCCATCTTGCCAATCCAAACTAAGTCATCATCCATGGAAAGGTATCATTCAATAACCAATCCAAGCTAGGTTTCATTAGGATAGCTCTTAATCTTTGATTCAATTAGGTGAGAAGACCTTTCAACCTTAGAATTCTTATTATGTGAGAAAACATTTCACGTCATGCATTCATGTGTATATGAGAATAATCCTTTCAACAAAACAACAACAACATCATCATTGATACTTTACTCTCAAAGCATCCTTAAAACATTTGAATAGATTTCATAAGAACATGCATAATTCCATAATTTACCTTTCAAGGTTCAAAACCCAGTTTCAATCATCAACATTTAGAAAACATGGTGTTAGATATAGATTTCATCATAAATTCATGTAATTTTATCAATACATGCTTGATTTCATTAAACTCTTTCTTCATAATCAAAATCCCACATCATATGATTCATAACTTGAAAAACATGGGGATTACATGGGTTCATAGGGGAATCATCATAAAATCATAGTATTTCATCAATTCATGCATAAGAGATCATAATTCAATCTTTTAAATCAATAGTCAAGAGAACCCATGACAATTGAAGAAAACCCTAACTCAATTGGGGATTTCTAACTTTGAAAATAGAGGAATTTGGAAACTCTATGAATGGAAGGAATCCATGGATGGAAACTATCGTACCTTGAAGCCAATTGTTAATCTTCAATGGAGGAATATGGAGACTTGCCTTGAAACCCTAGGTTGAACCATTCTTCTTCAAGTTTTCTAGAGAGAGAAATATTTTGGAGAGAAAGAACTCGATCTTTTTTTAGGGATTTGAGAGCATCATTTAATATTGGGGGACATTTGTGGTAAAACTCTTATATAGGTCTTTAGGTGAAGGGTAAAATGACATGGTATTGAATTAAAATAATCTAAAAAGACTTTTAAGACCCTAACTTAAAAACTGAAAACAACTCACGCTGGAGCTTGCCAAAGGCCACTCGGCGACTCGCCAAGTGAGCCATTAGCTCGCCTAAAATTACAGTGAGTTAACTCTTGGATGAAATCAATAAGGCGATGGGGAGGGCACTTTGGTGACACGCCGAATGGAACAGCGAGCTCGACTTAGCTCGCCTAAAGTTCCAAAACACTAGACACTGAGATCAAACCAAAAAGGCGAAGGGGTTTCCACTTGGCGATTCTCCAAGTCACTCGGTGTTCACTCCCTACTTCACCGAGTCGGCTAAGGAAAGGAATATTTTCCCTTCTCTAGATCCGAGGTGTTACATTATCTCCCCCTTAGGGACATTCGTCCTCGAATGAGATTCAAGCTGGTACTAAAAGAGTAGAAGAGGAACTAACAACCCAACCATCAATGCAACTTCATCTAAATGCGTTTAACCAATGAGGAAATATTGACTCCAATCTAGGACGTAATCAACACATCATAAGAGGGTGGAAACTAAATCTAATTGTCACGCCCCGAGCCTACACCCTGGGTGGGACCGACACCCGGAGACCATTGTTGGCCTCAAGCGAACCCTTGGCCTGGCTTTCTAAACTCAGCGGAAACCTAACTCAACAGAATAACTCAATGCAATGCAAGGTTACAAAACAACTTAACTGATGCATAACATGCCAAAAGGCAACTCGTGTCTCAAAATAGAATATTTACATATATACATAGATGAGAGACTCAATACTAACTGACTGACTGTCTATGAAGCCTCTAAAATACTGAGATGGATGTTGGGACAGACCCCGCAACATCCTGATAAAACAAAACTAAGAGAACAAAATAACCGAGTCCTCCGGAAAGCAAGGAGGCTCACCACTGACTCTAGAGTGCTTAGCTGGATCAACGGCGTGCTGGATGCTGATCTGGGGTACCTGTGTCTACATCGTCATAAGATGCAGGCCAACTGGCATCAGTACATTGAATGTACGAGTATGCGAGCTGGAATGCTAAACCACAACTTAAGCTTGAAAGGAGTACAAGAGAACACTTACCTTGGCTCTGCTCAACTTATGAATAACCAAACTCAATATAAAGCAATAAGACACATGCAATTTATATACAACTTTTAAAACATTGTAAACAACTTAGTTCGTTAATGATTAAAGCAATAACAATTTCAGCTTTACTTATATAAAAGTAATATAACTTTAGTGGGAGATTCTTTAACTGACAACCACCACTATGAGCCTTAGTGATGATGCAACGTTTTACCTCACGTTGCCCAAGGACCATCCTATACCTTGCCGTGATATAGGACCTTACTTAACTTAGTGGATCCACTAGCTTAATCTTACGTGATCATCTAAAAAGAATGACCCGTTAATTCCCATGTTTGGCT
>JAJOOR010021397.1:0-33444 GCA_036250505.1 Solanum acaule | reverse complement strand
TTTACTAACCCTTACCTTTACCTCATATTAGACATCATAATCGATGTTTGGCTTAGTTATTACTTTGCACCAATCGACACTAGCCTATTAGATAGTATTACACTAAATCTATGTTGATAATTCTTTTCTTGTTGATTACCTCCTTGGTCCGGCAAGTAGCAACAAGGCGAGTTCTAACGGGTGCACTCGTTAAAAATACTTTTGAACGAAAGAATTATCAATGCATACAAAACACTATTCAAGAATTGCTTGTTTACTATTCATATGTTGTTAATCGCTCATGGTTCCCACAACCCTTGTTGTGGAGTTTAGTTACCCATAATCATATGAACATAATTCATTGTTTTAGATGAAAGAATTATGAACTTACGTAGTTGAGAAAAATAAACCCAGAAATTCAACACCAAATCTTCAAAACTAACTTTTGGAAATCAAGAATTGCTAGGGTTACAAAATTAATTCCCAAGTCACAAAGTAAAACAAGAGTAATAAAGTCTTTTCTAAAAATGAGGTTTACATGCCCTATTTATTGAAAACAAGTCCTAAATTAAAAGGGAAACAAATTAAGGAAAGTTTGTTCAGGCACGCGTCTTTATTCCATGTGACTGACTCATGGACCATCAATGGATCTACGGTCTGTTTGTCCCTTCCGTCATTCAGGACTTAGAAAATACTTTAACTTCAAAAAGTCAGCTTCCCTGAAGCGAACGACGGAGTTACAGCACGGATCGTAGATCGATCTATGGTCCATCAATCCCATTCCATAGCTCCACACTTAGAATCTTCAAAAATCAGGTACTGGAACCCTCGCAGTCTCAATCTATGGATCAACAGTATGGTTCGTAGATCAATCTACGGACCGTCAATGGCTACCGTGGTTGCACACTTGGTCAGATTTCCCTGATTTACCTTCCATGCCTTGCCCGCTGATCTACGGCCATCACCTACAGAGCGTCAATGGACCTACGGTCCGTAGATCACCTTCGTAGATGCCCTTTTCTGCAGTTCTTTCAGCTGTCTCTTTACTTCCGCGCCTGAACATCTTTCCTGTAAAATATGACAAAAACACATAAAAACCAATACAAAAAGGCCCTAGACACACACAAAGTGTAAGTGAAATGTATTAGAAATACCGTAAACTCACGGTATATCAGGGAGGTAAACCAAGTGAAAGGCAAAGAAAGATGAAATGAGACTCAACTTTGAAGTTTGTTAAAATAAGTAAAAATTCCTTATAAAATAAAAGGAGATATTGCGATAAACACTATTTGAAAAATTGAATTGAAAAAGAGAGTTTGGCGAAAGAAAAAAGGGTTCCCAATGAAATGATTGACAAGTCAAAGTTTGAGTTCTCAAATGAAAAAGAATGATAAGAACTTGAGAAGAGTTGAAGATTATTGTAACAATGCTTTTAAAAGTCGAAGTCACTGAGTCAAACTCACAATACCTTAACCCTCAACCCCATTACAAGCGTAAAATACCTTTGAGTTATTGAATGAACTAGGTTGTGTGATGATTTGAAATTATGGGAAAACCTATCAGATGGAGTTTGCATGTATTTCTCTTTTTGGAGAGTGAGAGTCTTATTGATTCCTTACTTCTTTATGAACTTGCTTTGTTAGAGAATGTAATCATTATTTATGTGAGGGCACTTGAATGCATTTGTTGAAACATGGTCTTGCATTAGAACATAATCTGTAGTGATCTTCATCTTGGATTGATACCAACTAGTCATCATTTGAAGCTTTTTGATCATGATTGAATGTAGCATGTTATTGAGAGTAGTCTTGTAATTGCGCTTTCATGTTAGCTCTCATTGAAAAATGTTGTAGATACCCTTGTTGAACTAGTTGTGTTCTTGATTTACTTGAGAACAAGCAAAAGTTTAAGTTCGGGGTGTTAATGAGTGGTAGATTTACACTTAATTGAGACATATTTAGTTCAACAATTAGTTTCCTCAATGCCTAATTATGTCATATTCTAATAATATTTTGATGATTTGAAGCGATGAAAGCTATGGGAATAGGCAAGGATGAATGTTTGGAAGACCGGCTAAAAACATGAAAAAAAGTGTAAACTCCACATTATTGACCGCCAAACAAGAAGGGTGGATCGCCCAAGTGCCATGACCTCCCCAAATTAACACTCCCCACCAATTGAATTAGTTGAGGTAGGTTGGTGAACTCAAAGAGAAATAGTGACTCGCCAAATTAAAGAGGTGAACGAGATGACCATCGCCGAAGGTGACAATATTTGGAGAAATATTAAAGGCTTTAAAGGTGAACAAAGGTGGTACTCAATTATCCACCAAATGTGAAAGGTAGTATCGAATGAGCTCACTGACTGAGGTTCAAACACCGAAAGCCTAAAGCAAGAGATAAGCAAGCTACAGAGAAATTGGCGATCCACCGAATGTGCTCAGCAAGCCCAACTAATATCGCTGAAGGTCACACATTGAGTTTTTGGCAAAATTTTGGTAAATTAGAAATAGCCCAAAGGATAGAGAAAGAAGGGTGCATAATTTATTAGAGAGTTCTGAATTTTTTAGAAAGAGAAACACTTTACTTTGTGAAGAACACTTTAGTTTTGGGGTTTTAACTTTAGTTTTGGGGTTTTAAACTTTTTCTCTTGTAATTAACAGTTTGAATTTGAATTCAAAGTGGGTTTTGCGTGTACTTTATTAATTTCATGTGACCCATGCCTGCTTTCATGTAAGGTTTAATTTCTTTACGCTTTGTGATGAGTGGCTAAAACCCCAAAGTCTAAGGGTGCAATCATGGGGTTGCGTGTTAATTTAATGTAGTAAGTATTTTGTTATTGTTCATCCATGGATTTTTTCTAGTTAGCATGAGATTAATTTATGGGTTAAGGTTGCAAACATATTTCACACTTCTGATCTTTAATTGATGCTCAAAAGAGATTGATTGGAGTGGGTAATTAGTTCGTACATGCAATATAGGTTTGATGTTTTTAATTTGCTTGAGGATAGAGAATATGGCTTGGATATTTTTACCGTATTTCTGTATCAAAAGAGAGGATAGTGTAAGGTATTCAGTTATATAGTTATGCATATAAATTAGACTGAAAGGAGAATCTATGAACTGATGCTATGAGATAGAAAGAAGATTAATGTCATTGAATATGACCTAGCCAATCCATGAATGTTAAGCACTATAGAAAAATACCACAATTACTCTTATGTGATATTGATTTCAAGCCCCCGCACCCCTAGATTACTTGTTACTCATTTAATTTCTAAAATCTTAGTTTAATTGTGACTGCTGATAACTAAACCCTTTTCGTAAATTTAGCGGAATCATCCACCCAAATGTTCTTATTGCTACAAATGAATTGATTTACATTCCAAATTTCTTGATAGAAATCTCTAGGCTATATCATTCTCTGTGGGATTCGACCCCAACTATTCATTGGGTATTTTTATTGACTACAACTGCTTGCTCTTTTGATTCGTTTTAGAGAGTAGTTTGAGCGTTATCATAGATAGAACCCCAAACTTAGGGGTAGAGGATGAACTTGATGTCATGCCATGGCTACAATACAAACCTATGAAAGGTAGAGGACTTCAGAGCCTACAAAGGAGCCTCAGCCGGTAGAGCCTTTACTTTGAACAACTATGGCTCTCGAGCTTTAGGTGGCCTTTACAGAGTTATTTAAGTCCTGAGATATGTGCAACATGCTCCAACTACATCTCCATTATCACTACAATGTCAACCTTCAATAATGGTTGCCTAGGTTATAGTTCAACTAAATCTCGTGAATGCGAAACTAATTATTGTGGTCGGAGCTATGCCTCTTAAGCATCACAAGATGATCTGAGTGATTTGAAGACTATCACCTCTGAGTTTTTTCAGGGGAAATTAGAAAGGATGCCCAAGAGTTTGTTACTACTAACCGTGAGTGGCTAAATACATTGGGACTAGTGGATTCTTGAAGAGTCGACTTCGCTTTCTTATCTGCTTGATGGGCTAACCAAGAAGTTGTGGCATTCTCACTGGTATACTTGTCCAGATGGGTCACTTTAATTTTCTTCGGCTGGGTTCTTTGAGGCCTTCTAAGCCAGGTTTTTCCCGTGGAGAATTAGAGATAGACTCCGGGATCAATTTTCAATGTTGGAGGGGGATTTATAATAGAGTCAGAATATTAGATGAGGTTTCACATGCTCGTCCTCCATGCTACAATGATATTACCTACCGAGCAGGAGAGGGTTCATTGCTTTGTTCATGGGTTGAGAGTTCAGTTGAATATTTAGATCTAATGTATGGTTACAGCGGGCCACTCCTTTCTTGAGGTAGTTGATCTTGACCGTACTATGAAGCATCTCCGTTGTGAGGCCTATATGGGAAACAATAAGAGGACTTGGCATCACGGTAGTTACAATGGGTCCCATTCTAGGCCCAAGAACTCATACGATAGGCCACACCAATGGCTTCATCAAGGTAAATATAGCTAGCAAATTAATGTCTCACTAAGGCTTCAAACAGTGACTAGTACAGTCAGGGTGATACTGGTATGGGTAAAAGTTATGGTACCTGTTTCTTTGTAGGATGAGTTTCAAAGGGTTTCTATGAATGTGGGGAGCTTGATCATTAGTCCTGGGACTGTCCCTGGCATGGGATGATTGCACCTGCTCCACACTAAGCTAGGTTAGTTGCAGTAGTAGCCCCTCTAGCTAGAAGCAGTGCTGAGGGATAGGATTAGAGATGTGGTTATCAGGAAGCATGGGGTTGACCCTTGGGAGGAAAGTCTAGTTTTAGGTCAGATGCTCAAGGTAGAGGTAGACAATCCTATTTTTATCAAGATCCAGTAAGGGCGAAGCCTGCGACAACCAACACTTTTATCATAGATATTTTTTTATGCCATGAGTCCGCCCCAAATTTATCTTATTCGGGCTCTACTTTTTCATATGTGTTTGTGTATTATTCTTTACAATTAAGTATGATTTCATAGCCCTTGGAAGCATCGCTGTGTGTGTCGACCTACGTGGTTCAGTCTTTAATAGTGGATTAGTTGTTTTAATCTTGTTTGGTGACTATTAATGGGTGTAACACCCGATTTGACCTTATTGTATTTTGATGTTTTCCTAAGCATGGCCTGGTTATCCTCTTACATTGCGGTCTTGGATTGTTTATCCAAGATCGTTACCTTACCCATTTTTGGTATCGCATCGGTGGTATGGTATTGTAGTCACATGTTGGTTGGAGATACCTCTTTTATTAAAGCCCATAGGTTAGTTGCTAGCTGATGCTTATATTATTTGGCTTATGTAAAGAATGTGAGTAGGGTGGTTCCTTCGGTTGATTCATTCTATATAGTTTGCAAGTTCATAGTTGTGTTTCCTCCTGACTTACCTTGCCGTGCCCTAGAGCGTGGTATTGATTTTTCCATTTTCCTTGAGTCGGGCACTCATCCTATTTCTATTCTACCATATCAAATGGCTCTCGAGCTGAAGGAGCTCAATGTTATGCTTCAAGATATCTTGTGTAAGAGATTCATTAGGCACAATATGTTTCCCTAGGGTGCTTCTAACCTGTTTGTGAAGAAGAAGGATCGATCTATGCAATTGTGTATTTACTACATACAACTACATAAGGTGACGGTAAGGCATAGTTACCTATGCCTCATATTGATGATTTTTTTTGACAAGATGCATGGTGCCGTAGTGTTTATGATAATTGATTTGAGATCCAATTACTATAAGCTGAGGATTAGGGCAGTGGACATCCTGAAGACTAATGAGTGGTGAATTTTCACTCATTGGAGGATCTTTTCTTAGTTATTTTGACTTGCTTTGGTTTAGAATCGGTCCTTTTAATGTGGTTTTCTTCATATTTGTAGGAAAATGAAATGTAGAATAGATTTAGATGATATTTAAAGAAATCAAGTGGAATTAGAGCAATAAGAGGTCAAATTGGAAGAAAGTAGAATTGACTGAGAATTACTCATCGTGACTGCGTGATGCAAAGGTCTCTATAGCATTGCTTAAGATATTCAATCTCTCGATCGTGTGACCTAGCGACATTGCTCATTGCAATTGGGTGAGCTAGTAGTTCTGACCGCGAAGGGTAAAATGCCTAGCGCTTGGACAAATTGAGAATTTCACCAAATTGATTGCCAAAACCCCTTTTACACTCATCAACAATAATTGTTCATGTATGCAACATTCCATATCAGATTTTAGGATAGTTATTCATCTCTTCGCTTAGTTTGAAGACTAATTTATAGATCTTACTCTTAGGGTTGAGACATTGAAGGCAAGTTGCCTCACATTTCATTTACGGATTCTATCTTGGTAAATTTCTTTTACCCATTTTCATTTCCTTGTTCTTAATTGCTATAAAGGTGGGTATAATTGTGTGTATGAAATTGGGGCTTTTGTTCTAGAAATAGACAAAGCTATTTCGGTATTTGATTTATTACTCTATTATTTTTGGGAATTCATTGTTTCCATGTTTGATTTCATGAAATATATTCAATTTAGTTTTCATGTTTGAATTTATGGGTTGAGAGTGCACACTAAATTCTAGTGTCTGGTCTTCGTAGGTTGCTTTAAAATAGAATCTGTGAAGTGGAAAATTGGATTGATAATCACGTCTTAGCTTTGAATCTTGAATTTGAGACCAAAAGGAGAAAATTTGGGATTTAATTGTTGAATGCAAGAATTGCTTGAAAGAGAGGTCTAAGTTAAGGCTTTGGTTGTTTTGTTGAATTACATGATTGAGACCAAAAAGAGATGTCATGAAATAGTCCTTTGAGACCGAAAAGAGATTATGATTAACCTATGATGCCCTAGCCTATGTATTATTGAATGAGCTTGGATTGAATTGCAATGGATCATTGAGTTTTGATTAAATCTTGAATTTTCCCATTTCCCATACATCCCTTGCTTAATATCATTGTGGGCCTTGTTAGCAAAATTGCCTTCTATTCAATAATTTTGTACCTTGTATATTTAGATTGAAGCTAGTATCTAGTTAGCCTTTATCTTTATAATCGCTGATAATTTGTTCTTTGTAGGATTCGACCCAACCCTTAGTTGGGTACTTTTATTTACGACGACCGCCAACTCTTTTTGTTAGTTTTGAGAAGTAGTTTGAGTGTTATAAAAGACCATATTTAGGACTCATTACGACCATTATGTGTTCCTAGTGGTGTCTTTTGGGTTGACTAAAGTCCATGATGCCTTTATGGACTTGATGATGCATATGTTTAGGCCTTACCTTGATTTCTTTTCCATTATATTCATTGATGACATCTTGGTATACTCATAGAAACGAAGAACGCATGAGCAACCTTTGAGGATTGCGCTCCAGATACTGAGAGATCAACAACTTTTTGCCAGTTTAGCAAACTGCGAGTTTTGGCTTAAGTTTATAGAATTCCCGGGACACGTTGTGTCCAAGGATGACATTATGGTAGCTCCGACAAAGATTATGGATATTTTTTATTAGGCTAGGCCCACATGTGTTACTGAGAATCAAAGCTTTATTGAATTAGTAGGCTATAATAGACGGTTTGTGGAGGGCTTCTCCACCATTGCATCACTTTTGACCCAGTTGACTCACCTTGATGTTACATTTGGATGGTCTTAGGAGTGTGAGTTTAGATTTCAAAATCTCAAGAAATTGCTTACTTACTGCTCCTTTATTGACCCTTCAAGTTGAGGGTGATGGCTTAAAGGTGTATTGTGACGCACCTGTCATTAGTTTGGTTATGTTGAGGGGCCTATAGTTTATGTGTCGAGGAACCATAGGGTGCTGGAGCATAACAATATCATTCATGATTTGTAGTTTACGACATTAGTTTTTATGGTTAAAATTCTGAGGCACTACTTAAATGTAGTTCTATGTGAGGTCTACACGGAACACACGAGTCTTCAGTACATTATGAGCAAGAGGGACCTTAATCTGACACATCACTGATGGATTGAGCTCTTGAAGGACTACAACCTCTCTATTCTATCCAATCTGAACAAAGAGAGTGTAGTAGAGGACACCTTGATCCAAGGTGATGAGTATAAGAAGTATAGACTTTTCTTAATACTGTGGAGAGGCCTTTGCCTTTAGGCATCCTGTTATTAGCTAATTGGATGATTCGTCTTGATATTTCATATTCAAGGTAGGTGTTGTCCTATGTGGGAGTTCAGTTTTTTCTATTGGAGCAGATTCGTTGTTTGCCAGTTTGGGGATGAGACCTTAGTTTCCCTTTGAAATCAGGTATTAGGAAGTGATTTCAGATATGCTACGTTAGATTCCAATAGGGTTTTAATGGAGACTACAAATTTGATTTGATTCAGAATTGGAGTATTGTGTTGATAACTTTGGAGTGGGCGATGCTGCATGGTGGCATAATGATAATGATTAGACATGCGATCCTTCACGAAAACCTTTAGTTATTACAGATTCAAGGTATGCTTACACAACTCAATTATTGGTCACAGATTCAAGGTCTAGTCATTTGATTATAATATTTTGTCTGTGATTAAAACTCATTTCCTTTATGGATTTAATACATATTGGCATGGATCTATTGGTTACTTTGGGATGCCTATCAGCGATTCGAGGTCTAGGACACGCACTCTCCAGCTCTAGATTTACTAAGTTCTATACTCAGTAGTCATAGAGATTTTGTGTATCTGTTTGTATGCTAAATTACACCTCCCTAAAGAAGTAGAAGCATCTTTTTTTCAAATAAAGAACCTAACAGAGGTTAGGGTTGATCCCATGAGGAATGAGGTCTAGACTTAGGCTAATTAATGGTTGATTGTACTTTTAGTCAGATTGTTTCCGTAAAAGGGGGATTTTGTAACATAAAATATTATTTGACTGAATTTAGTAACAAGTAACCAAGTAAACATGATTAAATGTTTTGTAAAATCAATACAAGATTAAACTAGGGTATATGTGATTCCCATTATTTCTTAATGCAGTTAACCTTATAAGAGTAACATTGTCTAGTGTTTAGCATGATATGTTGGTAAGTTAGGTATCTTTTAAGTAATGGATCATCCAAATAGGGAATTTACCATGAAACTTGGTTGGTATACGTGTGTTTTCCTAACCCTTACCCTTGGCCCCATATTTTCACAAATATGGTTCACACTATTAGATGACGGATTATCATACCATATCTCCGTTTTTTAATATCTTTTCTCATTGGTAACTTTTTTGGTTTTGCAAGTATGAATAAGGCGGGTTCTAACGTAGGCCTTGATGAGTGGTAGATTTACACTCATTTGAGGCCTTTTTAGTTCAACAATTAGTGTCCTTAATGCGTTATTATGTCCTATTGTTATGATAACTTATGATTTGCAGCTATGAAGGCTAATAGACAAGGAGAGGATGACTACTTGGAAAAAAGGCGAAGAACATTGAAAGAAGTGTAAATTCCACACTAGAAAGTCGCCTAACTAAAAGGGTGGATCGCCCAACTGGCACAACCTCGCCCAAAGTGATAGTGCTCATAATGTAATTCAATTGAGGCAGGTTGGCGAACCTAAAATAAAACAATGACTTGCCGAAAATGAATAGCGAACAGGATGGCTATCACCAAAGCTGATAGGACTTGGATGAAGTACAAAGTCTTAAAAGGCGAACAAGGGTTGTAATCGGCGGTCTACAAATGGGAAAGACTGACTTAAATGAGATCGCCAACTAAGGTTCAAACACCTGAAACTTGAAGAAATCGAAAAGCTAGCTGAAGAATAGATGGTGAACCATCGATTATTTTGGGCGAGCCCGATTAATGTCATCGAGTTGGTCATAGAGTGAATTTTGGGAAACTATACATATCCCAACTAAGAGAGAAAAAAAGAGTTCTTAGTAGTGAATTTTTCAGAGCTGTTAGAGAGAATATGTTGAGAGATATTGTGTATGAGATATTTCACCTTGTGAAGAACATCTTTAGTTTTGGGCTTTTCAATTTTACTTTTGCATTTGACAATTGGAAGTTGAAATCAAAGTTGGTTTTGATTGTAATTGCTTAGTTTCTTAACATTCATGGTTGCTATCATGAAAGGTATAATTTCTTTTCTTTTTATGAAGGGTGGTTAAAACTCCAAGTCTAGGGGTGCAATTTTGTTTTGCTCTGTTTTATAACCGTTCATCCATAGATTTAGGCTAATTAACATGAGTTTAACTTATGGTTTAAGGTTTAAAACTAAATCCTATTTTCAATCTCTGATTGATACTCAAAAGAGATTGACTGAAGTGAGTAATTAGTTTGATACATGCAATTTGGGAATGATGTCTATAGTTTTCTTAAAAGAGGGAATATGGTTAAAATCTATTTTCCCTAAGTCTACTCCAAACAGAGATATCGTAAGGTATTATGTTATTTAGTTATGAGCATATGAGACCAAAAGGAGATTCTATGAACTGATTCTATGAGAATTAAAGAAGATTAGTTTCATTGAAGATGACCCATCCTATCCATGAATGCTTAGAACTATTAAGCAACACAATTACCCCTATGAGACATCGATTTCGAATCCCCGCACCCCTAGATTACTTGTTAATTTCTTAAATTTCTAAAGTTTAGGTTAATTGTTGCATTTGATACTACAAAGTCTTTTAGTAAATTTGGTCGAATCATCCACCCATTTTTCTTTACCTACTATAATGAACAAGTCCAAATTCTTGTTTTCTTAGTTGAATTCTTATAATTATACCATTCCTTCTGAGATTCGATCTTGACTCTTAGTTGGGTATTTTTTGTTGACAATGTTCACTTGCTCTTTTAGTTTGTTTTCAAGAGTACTTTAAGCTTTATTAAAAATAACACCGCTGCCAGGGAATGATAGCTAAGAATTCAATTAGCGAAATTAGTTTGTAAACTTATTGAATTGTAGTAGTTTGTTGCTTGGAATTGTTGTGTTGTCAATTTGCAAATCTTAATATGAGTGATAATGGTAGTGACAATGATATTCACTGTGGGAAAAACGACAACATGGGTGACACAAAGGAAATGCACATGAATGTCATTGCAACCAATGGAGTTATCTGATTACCGCCAACAAGAGGGAGGGCGGTGATACATATAATTGAAACAATGTTACAGTTGCTTCAAAAGAAAAGAATGTTTGGAGGATTGTCTTATGAAGACCCTCATGAACACCTTTAAAATTTATGGATTTATGTGGATTTTTCGTGTTTAAGAACATCTCTCTAGAGTCCATAAGGTTGAAATTATTCATGTTTTCTTTGATGTGGGAAGCCGCAAGATGGTTGGCTTAATTACCAAATGATTCTATCACTTTTTGGGAGGAGTTGAATGAAGCTATCTTAGAAAGATTCTTTCCTCCCTTGAAAATGGTTGAACTTAGGGAAAACATCCAAAACTCTAAAGTAGTGGGAGGTGAACCTATTCACGAAACATGATTACCACTTCGGAAAATTGGTTCTACAATGTCCAACACATGGTGTTCCAAACAATTTTCTACTGCAATACTTTTAATGTAGCCTTTATTCAGTCAACACGGGCTTGGATGAACAACTTATCCAAGTTGGGCTGATGTGATAATCATTTGATATATCAATATTATTGCTAGATGATATGACAAAAGTGAACTAAACATGTCATACTAGAGAGGATCAAGTATCTTCTTAACAATGGGGGAACAAGCAAATATTAAATGGAGAAGGATCACGAGCGTGATGAAAACATGGCTAAAATGATGACCCAACTTGACTTGCTATCCAAATATGTCATGAGTGGTGGATAAAAAATGGTAAATGCTGTTGGAACAAGCAGTGGGCAGTGCCCAAAAGATGTGAAGTTTTAGGCATTACACAATGAAGAAGTGAACTACTTTAGAAATCAATTTGGGGATTCTCATCCTAACTACCCAAGACAGGGTGGGAATCAAGGTTGGAACAAAGATCGAGATAATAGTTGGAGGGATTGGAGAGATTGAGGCTGCAATTAGAGAGATATGAAAGCTAAAAAAGATAGGTATGTAACTATCATGATCACCCAAAACCAAAAGAACTATCTGGACTAGAAGAAAACCAAACTGAAGAAATGATAATAAGGATCTTCAACAAGGTTGAAGGATCCGACAAGGTATTGAAAAATTTGAAAAATTACTTCTCCACCTTGACTCAAACAGTTACTTCTCATTTGGTGTCTATAAAGAAACTATAAACTCAAATGTGTCAGATCTCCACCTATCTCAGTCCAAGGCAAAAGAGAACATTGCCAAGTGACACCATCCAAAATCCCAAAAATGAATCTTGATGAAGTGAGAATTGTGTTGTGCCATGATGTTAAAGAAGATGCTTCTTGGGAGGCAACCCACGTTTATTTTATTGCTTCAATAACTTGTGTTGTGAGTGCTGGTTGAAAAGAAGTTGAAATGGTAGAAAAGTAACTTAGGCGATGTCAAAACCATGTTGGCGATCAGCCGAATTCATTGTGCGGACTTCTTCATGTTCGCCGTCTGTGCTAAAATATTGAAAAAATGGTTTTGTCAATTTCAATGTGTAGGGAACAATCAGTGATCCATCGACGTGCATAAAGCGGACTCCATCAAGTTTTCCAAATCGACCTTTAGGTTTGGTATTCGTTCAGGCCTCATCGACGAGCTTAAGCTTCTTCAACGATTCACTGAATGTGTTTAGTGATGTAAGTCGTAGACCGTGAGTGTGCCTAAGTTAAATAGGCCAAGAGTCTTTTCAAGTTCTAAAGGAAAACCTTTCATCTCTTTGAGATCATTTTCTTCCCAAACTCTCCATACCTTTATTTTTGTGCTTTTGTTACCACAATTGCGGGATTTTACTTGCTTGGACTGTGGTGGATTTCTTGCCTCTTGATCCTAGACTTATTCCCCTCAATTTTGTGCTTAGTTAGCATATCTGAGGTTAGTTTTCAAGTTCTATCTTGTTATTTGAGATAAACCATGATGTTTTGATATGGGCTTGGTATTAATGTTGATATATTACTGTATAATTTGTGTGGGTAGTGCTTAATGCATTGTATTGAATTGTGCCGATAAGTAAGGATAATTGATTTTGTTCCTAAACTTGTTAAAATACGCTGTGTAGGTTTAAAATTGAAATTGAATCCGTATTTGTGTTGGTTCTTGTTTAAATTGAATGTGAGTGTAGTCTGATTAGCCCGATGTTGCTCCGAAGACTTGAATTTTCCCAATGATAGATAAAGTGATGAATTTCTTAAGGGCCTATTGTGAATTTGGGCAATACATTTTGAAATCAGGGGGAAGTCTGAGTACCCATGGGTAGTAAAACATGTGGGTAGACTGTAAAAATAATTGGGTATGGAGTATTGTTGCATATTTGTGTTGAAATTCTGAAAATAGACATTGGCTGAAAATTACTTGTTCGGTGAGCTTGTATTAGCTCACCAAAGTGATTTGGCGAATCTCCGAGTACCTCCTCCTTTACTTGAATACGTGACCCAAGTACTGTCCCATTCGGCAGTCTTGTCTTAGGTCACCAAAACCCACTCGGTGTATCACCAAGTTGGAGTGGACATCGCTCTTTGTGCCTGTTTCTATATTCCCCCTTTTGGATTGTATTTTGTTATTTCATTTTTATTTTGCGATATTGTAGTAGGTTGATTTTGTTTATTATATTTTGGTTTTTGTCTCATTTTATCTCAGTATTTCTCCATGAGTTTTAAGTTTTGTATTATGTTTTAATTATTGAAATTTGAGGATTGATTATGTCAAATATCGATGTCTTGAATATTACTCATGATGAGAGATGTGTATTATGTTGATGTGGCAAAAAGAAATCGGTGTGACTTTACTTTTGAATGATCTTTTTTATTCTTGTTTTGACTAGTTGCGTACTGATGTGAGACTTGGAACGAACATCGTATGTAAGCTCATTGATTTTGTAGAGTTATGCTAAATGACTAGGGTTTGTAGTTCCATGTGTGGTGAGGTATTACTTTAAAGCATGCTTGTTGATTCCTAGAATTTGCCTTGTTAGTTTAATTATATAAGTTTGGTGAATGCAAGAAATGATCTTGGGTACATATTTTGAGTGGAAACCCAAATGTTCATACCTTTTGTGTCTACCTTGTGAGGGTGTACATTCATATTGTCACTATTTGAGCCTAAATCCTTTGGTTTCAACCTTGTTGAAACCTTTTGAACCAAATATATCCCTAACTTCTCATCATAAATCCTTATCTAAGAATTGTTTTGTTTGAATATAAAACTTAGGACAAATTCCTAAGTTGGGGGTGTGGAAAGAAAGGAAGAAAGAAAGCCAAGTAAAAGTGAGGAAAGAAAAGTGAGACTCAACCTTGAAGTTTGTTGCAAAAAGAAGAAACCCATCCTTATAAGAAAAACTATGTCTGAACAAAAGCTTGATAATGGAATGAAAAAGAAGGTTGTGATGAAATAAAAGGGGTGTCCAATAAATTGAATGAAAAATTGAAGTTTGAGTCTCCAAGTAAAAAGAATGAAAAAAACTTGAGAAGAGGTGAAGATGAGTACAAAAATGCTTTGAAAAGGTGAAGTCACTAAGCCAAATTGATCATACCTTTACTCTCAGCCCCAATACAAGCCTGAAAAGGCCCTTGAAATCTTGCATAAATAAGGTTGTGTGATGATTGGAAAATATGGGCGAACAAGGTGGTAATCGGGTTATCCGCCAAATGTGAAAGGTAGACTCAATCGAGTTCGCCAACTGAGGATCAAACACATGAAGCCTGAAGCAAAAGAAGGGAAAGCTAAAGAGCAAATGGCGATCCGCCGAATGAGTTAAGCGAGCCCGACTAACGTCGCCGAGTGAGTTGCATATGGAATTTTGAGTTAATTTTTGGGGAAACTATAAACATCCCAAAAGAGAGAGAAAATAGTGATGTCAGGATCTAGAGCTTTTACATTTCCAAAGTTCAGTGTTCTAATATACTTTATTTTTGGTATGAAGAACCTGATTCTTTACTTAGATTTTGGATTTTTCAAATATTCTTGTAACTGACAATTGTGAATAAAACCTGAAGTGGGTATTGAAGATTGCTGTTGATTTCTAACTATTTGGTGTTGTTCTTTGCTCTATTTGATTGATGTTTATCCATGGATTCAGGTTATTTAGAATGAGGTTAATTCATGGGTTAAGGTTGCAAATTTAATCCTAGTCTACATATTCGATTGATGATCGAAAGAGATCAATTGAAGTGGGTGAATAACTTGATGCATGCAATTTATGTTTGATTTCTATGGTTTGCACGAAAGAGAAATATGGTTCATCTCTTGTTGCCAAATTTGATCAAATGAGAGATCCCCCAAGGTAATGAGGGTATTTGTTATTTACATAGATTAGATCGAAAGGAGATTTTATGATATGATGCTATGCGATCGAATGGAGATTAGTGTCATTGAAGATTACCTAGCCTATCCATGTTTGTATAGCTCTATTGAGTAAATATTTGTACCCCTATTTGACATCAATACTAATCCCCACACCCCTAGATCTTCTCTTACATGTTAAATCGCTATTTTTTTTAGTTTAATTGCAATAATTGATACTAAAACACTCTTTGTAAATTTAGTGGAATTATCCACCCAATTCTTCTAAAGTACTACAATAATTAGATTTGCTTTCTTGATTTCCTAATTGAATTCTCATCCTTAAACCACTCCTTGTGGAATTCAACCCCAACTCTTTGTTGGGTATTTTTATTGCTAACGACCGCTAACTCTTCTAATTGTATTTTGGGTAATTTGAGCATTATCACTTATACCAACATAACCATCATAACTTTTATTCAAAATTAACAGTCCCTAAGGATTCTATAGCTACAACCTAGGCAAATGATCAACCTAGACTAAAGGCTTATTGACTAAACGCTAATCTCAATAACTTTAAATGGTAAAAATATAATTAAAGGATCATGTAAATCTAAATTCTTATCCTAAGCCTTCCTAATGATCAAATACTACTTATATATATATAAATCTAACTAAGCCAAGTCTAATAAAAATAAACCATAACCTATCTCGAGGATAAAACTGCACTTGAACCTCTAAACCAAAACTTCTCCTTTTTGAAGGGACTCCAAATGATGCCATCGCTATCAAATGAGTGATGAGAACATCTAGACATGCAAAACGATACCCATATTGCAATGAAAGAATTCGAACACAAAAATTGGGTCAAAATAGGATTGTGGGACTCATGTGCAGAATCACAAAATTGACTCCCTCACAAAGTTTCACTTAACTCAAGGAACATGTATCCCTTATATGGGCATAATCTGAGTATTGAAGGTCCCAAAACAGTCCCTCCACATTCAAACCAAAAGATGATAAAAATTGAGATTAAGAGAGGAAATTGGACGAGATTACAATTTTACTAGGACAATTAACGACCCCGAGACACACCCACCACTCATACAAAAATTCCCACTGATCACCAGATGAATGCAACGTCACTTAGCTTAAAATATCGCCCAATGAAATAGTTCTTTTAAGATCTGTTTGCTGAAATTTTAGAAGAGGTTATTTAACAGTCATTCTTTTAACTCTGTGAATGCGGGGAATGTCTGCTAAAGCAGTAGTCAAGTTGATCAACCCTCCCTGAGTGTGACAGCTTGCCTGCAAATGTGAAGGTCAAGTCATCTGACCCACCACAAATGTGGAACTTAGCCCACAATGGTGGTGGCTGAAGGCAAAACACTCCGCGAATGTGAAGATCATCCCGTGATTGGGAAGGTCAAATGCCTAAACCTCCGCAAATGCTACCCAAGGCTCGATATCACGAAGAACAAAGATGTGTTGCACCAGCAGTGGTGGATCAGCATTTTTCCGAGTTAAGAAATTTCCCCAACGGTGCTTGAGATTCATTCGGAACCCCTTGAATAGAACTGAACTATGCTACCCTACCAAAATCGATATTTTGAAAATAACACAATTACGTCCTGAAAGAAATTTGATCCATGTAAATACTTACAAGGGCAAGCACAACAACAAAATGATAAACACCACATAATTATCCTAATCACCTGTAGATATGAACCAAATGTCATTCTTGACAAAACTCGTCATTTCAAAGCTAATCACACTGATGGAATTCTCATATTAGTATGTTTTCCAAGAATCCTAATTGAAGCCCTAAGCCAAAATTTCACAACTATCTCACCAAATGGATCAAGCTCACGCTGTAGGCCTCGAGATTTAAATCAACTTTTCCACTAGCCTAAAATGGACCTTCTAGAGTTGATATAACTCATGAAAAACTCATATGACATCAAATTCTTTAAATATTAACCAAAGTCAACTCTTCCACTTAAAAACCTCCAAAATGAGAAAAACTCACCCAACTCAGTCCTAAAAACCTCAGGAAATTAATCTGCCATCCATACCAACACACTAAAAATAGTACATAAGCTACATGATGGGAAAAATAGTAAAATTACATAAAAGCACGCATATGACCACGAGTGTCATTATAATTCATTTGAAAGAAACAAAAGAAAAGTAGGAAGATAGAGAGGTTTCTATATATATATATATATATATATATATATATATATAGGTTATAGTTAGTTTTTGCTTGAAAGAAACCAAAGAAAAATTAGGAAGAGAGATAGGTTGTAACACCTCGCTATTTGAAAGAGCTATAAATAGAAAGACTCAAATTTGGAAATAGCAAATTTGAAAATTTTGGAAAGATATGCTAAGTATGAGTTTTGGGTCAACATCAAACAACCATAACTCTTAGTACAAAATGAGTTAGGTGGGCTACAAGGTATTAAACGAAAGAATTGAGACTCCTCTTTCCAACGCCACCAAGTTTGCTAAATTTCGAGATCGTATGAGGGAGATATGCCCGTTTGAAGTCGGGTTGTCCATTTAAGGAAAGGTACCCAGATTTAAGAGGGGTATTTTGGTCTTTTCCTTACCCTATTAGATTTATTCCGTTTTTAGTAATTAATTAGGGGTCTAAACTGATTTGGTTCAGTTTATGCAATCTAAATTAACACCTAGGGTTTGAGAATAGTTCAAGAAGAGGAGAAAAAGGAGAAAAGTCAAGGCGTTCTTGGAGATTTCTTACGGAATCAAAGAGCGTTTCGCCAAGGGTTGATCCCTAAAGAGGTATGTAAGTTCACATAGCATTGGGTTCGTTCACCCACGCGTCAATCAGTTTAATTTCAGTGTAATTTCGTTCTAGAAAGTTGAAAGTTCGATAATCTTGAATTGTGTTCTTGAAATTGGCTTTCGTTCTTGAGTTAAGATGTGATTGTTGAGTTCTTAAGGAAATCATGTCAATTTTAGAGTCACTTATGAGTAGCTTCTTGTGTACATGTGCAGGGTATCTGAATCTAAAGAGATATTGAGAAAAAAAAAATAGAATCAAGACGAATTGGGGTTAGAAAATGAGGAAGAAAAAGTCGGACATAAAATAAGTACCAGGACGCGGACCTGTTCCTTCAAAGTTAACTTTTCCTCTCCGTGTTGCGGAGAGATCGCGGTCCCCATTGTTTCAAAATTATTTTGTGACCAAATATTAAAATGCATCTCCACGTCGCGGACTTGCTCCCAGACAGTGTTTTTTTGACCGTTTCTCATGATTAACTATCTAAAAACACTCTTAATCATCACGATATCTTTCCTATCACAAATCATAACCTTGAATTCATAAATTCAAATTCAAGGTAGAGTTAAGCGTCAAGTCTTGAGAGTTCTTCGAGTCATTTCAAAAGTCTTTTACAATCGTTTTTAAACTTGTTTTAAGAATTGAGTATTGTGTTGAGTAAGAGTAAGAGTAAAGTTCATTTTCTTAAAAAGATTATATGGGAACTAAGTATTCCCAAAAGAGTAAATGTTTTCACATTTAAACAAGAGAGGAAAAACAGATTTCCAAGAGAGCTTTTGAGCTAGTTTTTGCGAAATTATCTCAAACCAGAAAGAGTTATGTTTTTAAACCTATGAGCTAGTTAAATTTTGGGAGTAGTATGAGCACCGATTTGGGGACGAGTTGAGTTCAAATAAATCAAAGTCTCTATAAATCGTGTAACCAACATGGGTAGAGAAGGGTCATACTTTTTAGATGATTCCTTAATGCTTTTAGCATAGACTAGTAGATCCAGTCAATAGTTAGGTTTTATAGCCCGGGCAAGGTATAGGACGGTCTTGGCAGCGTGAGGCAAGTCGTTGTATCATCACATAGCTCATAGTGATGGTTTTCGGTTAGAGAAACTCCCACAGAGATATTTTGTATTCTTATATACACAGAGTTACTTGTATTTTCATATACAAACCAAGTTGTTGTTGTATTTTTCAATACACTGAGTTGTTTTCTACATGTTTTAAAGCTTTTCTTTATATTGCATTTATATGACTCCATTATATTGAAATGAGTTGAGAGACCATGTAAGTTTCTTCAGTTCCAGTTCAAGCTTATGCCTTGTTTAGTTTTCCCCTCGGATGCTCGTACATTCAATATATTGACGCCATTTGGCCTGCATCATTTCATGATGCAGATACAGGTAACCAGGATCAAAATCCAGTGCTTTGTTGATCCAATTGAGCATTTTAGAGTCATTTGGTGTGCTTCTTGCTTTCCGGAGGATCCCTTTCATATTGCTTTGTCATTTCAGTTGTTAGGATGATCGGGGGTATTGTCCCGACATCCCTCATAGTATTAGAGGCTTCATAGACAGATAGTTATTAGTTCATTAGTCTTGTTCATTTTAGTTGTTTTGATTATAAGACTTGAGTTGCCTTATTGGCCAGTTGAATGTTTTCTTGTATAACATTCCAGTTTATTTTCATGAATTTATCTTTGTTGAGTAAGTCTTCCGCTGAGTAGTAAGTCAGGCCAAGGGTTCACTTGGGGCCAACAATGGTTCTCGAGTGCCAGTCCGGCCCAAGGTGTAGGCTCGAGGCGTGACAGAGGTCTGAAGAACTGAATAAATTCATATTAAAAAAAATTCAAAATATATTTTTTGATTAGGGGATTAGTACCTTAGTTGAAGATAAATTTCAAAATCTAATTCAAACTACATGGTCTAAGTGTAAATGAACCTTTTTGCCTAATTCAGATTGGTTGTTCTAACTTATAAATCTAATCACAAATATTATGTGATAAATTTGTGTGTAAATGGTCAAGACTTGTAAATTTTAACACTTAAAATTGTTTTGGTTGGTCATTATTTTTACCGAGGATAACACCTCATTCGAAAATAAATTTTCAAAATCTAATCTAAAATGTATTGTCAAACTCTAACTTAAATATAAATTCATTAATAATACTCTATCTTTTGCAAACATTATTTTCCTTTACTTTGAACAAACAGTAAAAACACCTTTCTATGGTAAATTATTTTTGTCTTATAGATTCTCAATAATTACTACTAGTACAACAACAAGGAAAAACCCATCCCCACATGGTTATAGAACAATGAATGCATCCCCAACTCCTCCCCCTCCTCAACCCTACCAGCAATAATAACAACCACCACACCCACATGACCATGGAGAAATGGAATCACCATTAAAGCCACCACCACCGCAACCCCATCTCAACCAACAAGATCAAACAAACTCGTACATGTTACCCACAAACAATATTTTTGATCAACCTAAACAACAAAAGAAGAGAGGTAAAATGAAGAAGTCTTTCTACTGGCTGTTTAGGCCTTCCTCCTACTCTAAGTTCTAAAGCCCCTAGAGCTTCTCCTTAAGAAACACCTCTAAGAAGTCCTGTGGAAGGCCCTTGGGATCTGAAAACTAGCAGCAACCACAGTCTTTAGGTATATATTTTTTTTAGCCATTGCTTTAATTATGTGTCTAGATTATAATTTAAGAAGGATTTAACTTATATACACTTTCTCAAATTCATTTTGTGGTGAATCATACAGATTGAAGTGTTGGTGGTGGCATTACTAGTGGTTCTTGATGAGTTGGTATTTTACCATCTCATTGGACATAAATTCATGAGATATAGTCATGTTTTAATGCTAATTGAATGGATATTAGGTCCTAGTTCTTTTGTAAGTGGGAAAGCATTAGAAAAAGAAAGTTTGATGGATTTGAAGCTGAAAATCACTAATGAGCATAGTCTAAGGAATAGGCGTTCCATAGGAACAAACATGCCTATTGACAAAGCTCAACTACCCATCATTTGAATCAAAGAGTTGATGGTTGCTAGCAAAATATAACCCAACGTATAAGGTCGGGGTCGAATCCAAAAGGAACAATGTGTCGGCAATAAAAAAGATAAAAAATTACCAGCTACAAGTTTGAATCCAAACAAAAAACATAATTAAAATATGAAGATGTTTTAGGTAACAATCACGGATAGGGGAAAAGGTCTTCCCAAGCAAGGGGTTCAAAGAGATTTGAGAATGAGGATTTAATTCATGATCAAATGATCCATAATAAATAACCAAGCATTATATTGATAATCAAGGGTAAGTCAGCTATGCATTTACTTCTCAAGTACCCACATGCATATCCCGATCACAAGAAAATATAACAAATTCAATAATCCAATATGGAAACACTAGGATTATTCTCTCTGTAGCTCAAATCCAAAGATGAGAATTAGGCCCTAGATCTAGATTGTTTCAAACTCTAGTCAATTAGCCAAATCTTAAATCATGCTAATTAATATTTTCTATACTTAATCCTCTTTTGCAAGTAAGATCAAGATAAATAGGAAATTCCTTGGGTTGATCAATCCCTTGGAAGTCAATTTAAGCATGAAATCAATAAGAGAATCAAAGACCCATAGCATAAATAAGATAATATTCAATTAATTTGCAAAAGCACAAAACAAGAATCAAAACCCAAAAATGACTATTTTTAGATCAAAATTCAAATCATCTTTAAACCATTAAACCTACAATTCATTCACTTCAAAACAACGGAAATGAAGTAAGGGTGAAAATTACTATAATAGAGAATTCAATCTTCCATAAAAAAGGAGAATTGTTAGGAAACTTACTATGCAAGATTAAACCCAATCTAAGAATATGGAATATTCTTTTATCTCGAATGGAAGTGTCAAAATATGGTCGTGCATGTGTGTAAAAATGGATTTTTGGGATGAAAAGGTGAATTTTCGAATCTGCGCAGATGCCTGACAGTGTACTCTTCGAATTTGAATCATTTATTACACGCGATCGTGATGATCAATGGTTTTGTTGATTGCAATCACAACCATTGCATGATCACAATGCTTTAGTTCTCAATTGACTTCCTTCTCGACCCTTTGAAAACGCGATAATGATGCATAAAGTCCTGCTAGTGTAAAATTCTTAATTTTAGTCCTCATTTTGCCTCGATTTCACTTGGTTTCTTCATTTATCTTCTTAGTCAATTTATTCTTAATTTTATTCAATACCTGAAGAAAACCAAAGTATAAGCACATAGTCTCACATAAACAAGGCACTAAAGTAAGTTTAAAGAAAAGATAAGTTGGTGAAATTACCCTCTTAGCAACACCCCCAAACATAAATCATTGGTTTTCCTTAAGCAAGTTAGTATAAAAGCATCAAGAGTCTTTTCATTTCAAGCACACACATCATTCCAACTATTTAAAATTCACCACTCTCACATAAACACAAAGAATAAAACCTCAGTTGGTACTAATAAATAGTCACCACATGCAAAATTTCACAAAAACTCCCCTCATTATCACAACACACTTTCAAGAATCGTGAATTATCAATTTACAACCAATCATTCTCAAGAAATGAATCAAAATCATTAGCTTCTTCATATGCTCATTTGACACATTATTTAGTTTTCAAAATAACCACTTTCCTAATTCACGTGCCAAAACACTTCACACACAAGTGTCAACAAGACAAGGGACTAAAGCACAAATAATCACAGTCAGAAAGAACATCTATGACACAAATACCACGCTATTGGCTTGCCCTTATTTTCAATCATTATTGGCTCAAAATCATTCATTAGGAGATCACAAAGGACTTTAATCAAGCTTATAATGTAGGTTTCAAAAAGATTAAGATAATATTTGGATAAAAGTTGCTACACCCTCCTTGAACACTACACACAACAATTCCATTTTTCTCTTCACCACTAATAAGACTCAAATCACCCTCCAAAATCAATTAAAAGAGTGAGCAATCGTAGTCAGTACAAAAATCCACAGTGAATGGTATATCGTAGAGAATTCTTTATCGAGACATTTGGATTTTAAATTAGCTCATTTGGAATAGTAAGAACAATTGGGTGGATGGTACCACCAACTTAATATGAAGATTTTCTTGTTAATAATCACAATTAAACTAATATTCGAACGAAATCAAGAATTAACAAGCAATCTAGGGGTGAGGGGATTAGATATCAATGTCATATAGGAGTAATTGTTCTGCTCTATAGTGATGTGTATACATGAATAGGATAAGTCATATTCAATGACTCTAATCATCTTTCGATCTCAAAGCATCTATACCTACAATCTCCTTACGGTCTCATCTAATGCCAATTTTAAACGACCCATTACCTTACTCTATTCTCTCTTTCAAGAATAGGAAAAATTGATACGACCCATAACCTCTCTTTCAAGCAAGTCAAGGACATCAAACCTAAATTTCTAAGATTGAGCTAATTATCCACTCTAATTAATCTCTTTTGAGCATCAACATGAGATCAAAAGTAGGAATTACGTTTTCAACCTTAACTGTAATGACATATTCCCGTCATTATAGAAAAGCCAACAAGGAAAATTTTTGGGCTGGAAAACTTTTTCGTAGTATTTTGAGATTTCCCAACCTAGTCCAAATTTGGATGAAATCAGAGTCATTAAAGTCTATGGAAATATGGTAGCGGTGATCTAATTATGAATTTTATCATAGGAGTAAATACATAAGTCGTTAAGGAACCCGTACGACTTTACGGAATTAAATTCGGGCAAGTAGAACTCTCGGAATTGATCTTAGCGTGAACGGGTAGTTTCTGAGTATTGTTAGTTGAAGGTGTATTGTGAAATAGGGTCTTGGAATTTTATTTTTGCTCACTGTTTCGTGCAAGCCGCTTTGGCGGGGATTTCTGCCGCAAGGGCGAGGCCTCAATAGAGGGGTGGGGCCACTGTGGCGGGGCAGACGCGACTTAAAGTAGGAAATAAACCCCAAAAATGTTTTATTCTGCAATTTTCGAACATGAGAGTTAAGGAATAAACCCAGGGCTTTTCTTAACAGTTTTCCATCACTCTTAAGGCTAAATGTAAGAATTTAACTCCCCGAATCCATTTTTCAATCTGTAGAATGTAATCTAATGGGTAATTATCGATGGGGAAGAGTTTTGATCTAGGAATTATGGTGGAAAAATCCCTAATTTTGATATTCAGATCATGAGTATGATCTAGGGTTGATAGAATTGTTAGTAATTCAAGTAATTAGTGATTTTTTATTGATTTTTGTGTTATTATGATTGTTTGTAGACCAAGAACAAGCGGAACGAATCTAGAAAGGGAAGAACCAAGTTTCTTAGGGGTTTCAATCTTGTTTCGAGGTAGGTGATGGTTGTGATTCTATGATTATGTGATGTATGTTTGTTCTTGCTTCATTATGATACATGTATGTATGCGAATGTTGCATTATTTATCACATTAATTGTAAATAAGAATAGATGAATGATGAATGCCAGGAATTATGACTTGATTGTATGATTATGAGAATGTACTTTGTGATTGTGATTGTGGCTTGTCGGATGAATCGGGTGTTGCGTTCTGACACACTAACTTGGATCGGTTGCCATGTTCCAGCATAAACATTGGATCAGGTACCACATTTCGGTAGGCTAACCATTTGGGATTGGGATCCATGAGAGGACCAATGACGTGACATAACTGTATATTGAGAATTATGTGAAATTGTTCGTTGTTTGTAAAATGATGATAATATTGTATATGTTCGGTGTATGCATGTTATTGTATTGTTGTTTTGCCTTATGTATGTTGCACTTAGTGGGATAGCGCGTGATCCTACCAGTACACTGTGGTTGTGTACTGATACTGCACTTTCTCTTTCTTTGTTGAGTACAGGGCATCTTCAGACGTCTATTGACATACCTCGCTTAGAAGATCATCGATTGTTTGAATTCAAGGGTGAGCCAGTTCTTCCAGGCTTCCATGAGTTCTTTTTCTGTCTATGTCCACATTTCGGACTTAGACTTTCTAGTTAGTTATTAGTACATTAGTTTGGGGTTGTAACCCTTCTTGTTAGACTTATGGATCTTGTTAAATGTTTTGTTACATTGACTTTGAGTTTCTAGGCATTAATTTCTGCAATTCGTTGTTAGATCTTTTGGAAGTTTATGGGAACTTCAGTATTTTGTCATTTAAACCTACTTTCGTATCCTTAACTTCTTTAGTATTTTGATTAAGCTGGTTCTCTCACCGGAGGGTTAGTGTGGGTGCCAATCACGATGGTCTGGGTCGTGACAAAGTTGGTATCAGAGCCTAGGTTCGTTGATCTCGATGTACCAAAATGAGTCTAGTAGAGTCTTGTAGAATGGTATAGAGACATTTGTACTTTTCTTCGAGAGGCTATAGGACTTTAGTAAATCTCTCCATTTTCTCTTGTCTCCTTTCGTGCTATAACTGATTCCAATTGGTATTTGACAATTCAAATTGGTATCTAACTTCCTTCACTCTTTTGTCTGCATATGGTTAACACTAGATTCAACGGTGTCAGGCCCGTAGCTCCCGTCAATGCTCCAGCTGAGGAATAGCTAAGGGTAGAGGCTGAGGAAGGGTGGCGCCTGCTGGGGATGGAGCACCGGTTGAAAATGTTCCCAGAAATGAGTCCCCTCCTGTGCATCATGAAGAGATAGAGGAGAATGTTGAGGTTGAAAATATTGAGGAGGTTGGACAAGAGGAAGAGGTGCAGGCTAAACTACAAGTATTCCTCCTTTGGACCAGTGTTAGCTCAACAGATCATGTCATTCTTGAAAGGGTTGGTTGGTCCTAGAGTGCTTCCCTCTGTTCAAGCAACTCAAGCTCCTACCAATCCCCCTGCTGCTATCATTGCGCCCAAGGTGGGTGGGACTGGAGATACTGATGCTTTCTTCCGTCCTTTGTTGGGTTCTGTTATGACTGGTAATGAGCATGAAATGTTGACTAAGTTTTTGAAGCTAAAGCCTCCTGTATTTCTTGGTTATGAGAGTGAGGATGCTTATGAGTTTATATTAGACTGCTATGAGAGGCTTCATAAGTTGGGAATTGTCCATCACCATAGGGTTGAGATTGTGACCTTTCAACTTCAAGGTGAGGCTAAGCAGTGGTGGAGAGCCTATGTGGAGTGCATATTTTCAACCTTACCCCCACTTTCTTGGACCCAGTTTCATGCTATGTTCTAGAGAAATATGTGCCTAGTTCTTTAAGAGATCGCAAGAAGGATGAGTTCATGGCTTTAGAGCAAGGTGGTATGTCTGTGGCTGCTTATGAGGCCAAGTTTCATGCTTTATCTAGATATGCTACACAATTGGTGACTACTGAGGATGAGAGGATCCGTTTATTTATTAGGGGACTAAACTCTGAGTTGCAGGTATTATTTGTTCATATGACCTCTGCAGGGAGGAGCTTTAATGAAGTAGCGAACTTTGTTAAGAAAGTGGAAGGGGTGAGGCGAGATGGTCTGGCCAAGGCACTAACTAAAAGGGCCAAGAACTTGGGTAACTTTTAAGGTTCTTACTTCAGGGGGTCCGAAAGGCCAATGCTTGCAGCCAAGCTAATTTAGTACGCTATGTCCGCCTCTACCGATAATTACTCGGGAACTCCACCTCATAATTTGATTCAGGATAGCCAGGGAGCCACACCTTCGGCGGGAAGCAAGCCATCTTTTGATCGTACATGTTACAACTGTGGTGAGCCTGGGCATATGAGGAGAGATTATCCCTACCCGCGTATGATGGACTCTGCGTAGAAGAAGTCTAGAGTAGTGGTACCCACGGAAAATGGTAATAATGGTTGAGGGCGTCATAAAGTGGGTGAGGAGGTAGTCAACGAGGCCATGGGGGTAGAGGAAATGGTAACACAGGCAAAGGTAACGTACAGCCAGGCGGGGAAGTTGCTTATCATGATGATATGGCTTAGTCTTATGCCTTTCTGGGTAAGAATGAGATAGAGGCGTCTGACGCAGTGATCACAGGTACTATTCTTGTTTGTGACCGGATGGCTAATGTGTTATTTGATCTGGGTTCTACTTATTCATATGTATCCGTGCGATTTGCCTCAAAATTTGCTATGATTTGTGATATACTTGATGCCCCCATCCATGTTTCTAGCCCAGTTGGAAAGTCTGTCATAGTCACCCATGTCTATCGTGCTTGTCCTATTTTGTTTATGGGTTTTCAGACTTGGGCTGATTTGGTTATTTTGGATATGACTGATTTTGATATAATCTTATGAATGACTTGGTTGTCCCCCTATTATGTTGTGCTTAATTGTAATACTAAGTTTGTAATTCTAGAAATTCCGGGAAGGGAAAAGTTAGAGTGGAAAGGGGTGTACAAGCCCAAGCAAACTAAGATCATATCCTCCATTCAGGCTAGTAAACTGGTAGAGCATGGTTGTTTGGCTTATTGGGCTCATATACGAAATGTTGAGGTTGAGTCTCTATCTATTGAGTCTATTCCTGTGGTGTCAGAATTCAGAGAAGTGTTTCCTAATGATTTGCCTGGTATTCCTTCGGATAGAGATATAGATTTCTACATTGATTTAGAACCTGGTACTTGTCCCATTTCTATCCCTCCATATCGCGTAGCTCCGGCAGAATTGAGAGAGCTTAAGGCTCAAATCCAAGAGCTTCTTGATAAGAGATTTATTCGTCCTAGTGCTTCCCTATGGGGTGCTCCAGTTTTGTTTGTTAAGAAAAAAGATGGTAGTATGAGAATGCGTATAGATTACCCATAATTGAATAGGGTCACTATTAGGAACAAGTATCCTTTGCCTCAAATAAATGATCTTTTTGACCAAATGCAAGGTGCATTAGTTTTCTTTAAAGATTAATCTAAGGTTTGGCTACCATCAGTTGAAAATTAGACCTGAGGATGTTGATGAGTCCATAAATTGGACTCATTTAGGGCTATATTTTATTAGAATTGTGTCCTCAAATGTTTATTTTATCTCAATATTCGATGAAAACCCTTAAGTTTCAGGTATTTGAAGTTTGAGGGAAAGCATGGACACTACTTAGCAAAAAGGAACGAAAGGGCTGAAAAGAACAAAGAAATGAAGGCCTGACGATCACCGAGTCCACTTGGCGAGTCGCCGAAGGGTCTTACTTCGCCTTTTGTTCCAGTGTGCTGAGCCCTGAAGGAAAGGATAAAGTCGGCGGAAAAAGGAGCAGTCGGCGCATCGCTGAGAAGTTCCACGAAGCAGTACTGATGAGTTCACAAATTAGACTCATTTAGGGCTTTATTTTAATAGAAATTGTGTCCTCAAATGCTTATTTTATCCCGATATCTGATGAAAACCTTTAAGCTTCAGGTATTTGAAGTTTGAGAAAAAGCATTGACACTACTTAGTCAAAAGGAGCAAAAAGAAGCCGAAAGAACGAAGAAACGAAGGTCTGCGAATCGCCGAACACATTCGGCAAATCGCCAACAAATGGCATATTCGCCTTTTGTTCTAGTGTACTGAGCCCTGAAGAAAAGGAGAAAATCGGCGATGAAAAAGAATAGTCGGCATAGCGCCGAACGACTCCGCAAAGTAGTGCTACATCGCCCAATTATCCAGGACACAAAGACGCTGAAGGTAACTGATGAAAGGCGACGAAGCAGACCATAGGGCGGATCGCCGAATGCATCGGCTATTTTCTCTACTGTCGATGAAAGATCCTTCGAAGCACATTTTCTGAAAACTATAAATACTAGTTCAATTTTTATTCTTAGTAGCGATTTTTACATTGTTTTTACCTAGTTTTTATATTATCAAGTTGAGACAGATATTTGGGAGATTTTTGTACTCAAGTTTAAAAGGGTTTTAAAACTAGAAGAAGAAAATGGTTTCATCTCTTTCAATTTGGAAGTGGGTCTCTTGGATTCTTCACTCTTTGCCTAAATTGAGACTTAAATCTTCATACACAGTTGATTTCAACATTATTAAAGGTATACATTTCTAATTCTTGATGGGTGGCTAAAACCCCCAATTCTTGGGGCTGTGATTTAGCGAATATGGGTTAAGATTGTTGTTGGGTCTTGCTTGTTGATGGATTAGATGTAGTTTAATGGTGATTTTGTCTAGTAGTTGTGGATGAATTTAATAAATTTGTAGTTGCAAATATAAGTTTATTTATATGTTTTCGGCTTGCTCGAGAGAGAAGTCACAAAACCAAGACTACTAGATTGATGGCCTAAGGAGTGGGTCTACATGAGGTTCAACTCGAGATAGTGAACCCTAGTCCCATATCATAACACTCAGTTCGAGAGAGTGAGTGGGGTAAGGCGTAGGCTGGTCTTCATGCGGCAAGTAGGTGTCCGAGAGGAACCCATTTGAAATGGGGTAAGTTGCTCGAGAGAGAATTTATTTCCACGTATAGCTTAGCCTAGTCACTATTACTCTATAAATTTTCTATCGAAAACGTGTACTCAAAAATTTAGATTAACTCGTATTCCGATCACATCCCAAGAATCCGCCTCTCATTACTTAAATTTCCTTATTTTCACTGTTTGAATTGTTTCCTGCTTACAAACTCCCATTCGATATTTGACGCTTGCGTCATCCCTTTAATTTGCTATGTTTTCACTAGTAAAAATCTTTAGCTACGATTACCTTTAGCACATTTGCACCTAAGCACTAAATTCGGGCAAGTAGAACTCCCAGAATTGATCTTAGCGTGAACGGGTAGTTTCTGAGTATCGTTGGTTGAAGGTGTATTGTAAAATGGGGTCTTGGAATTATTATTTGTGCTCACTGTTCCGTGCAAGCCGCTTTGGCAGGGATTTCTGCTGCCAAGGCGGGACCATTGTAGTTGGGTGAGGCCACTGTGGCGAGGTAGACACGACTTAAAGGTGGAAATAAACCCCAAAAACGTTTTATTCTGCAATTTTCAAACTTGAAAGCTAAGGAACGAACCCAGGGCTTTTCTTGATAGTGTTCCACCAGTTTTAAGGCTAAAGGTAAGATTTTCACTCCCCCAATCCATTTTTCGATCTGTAGAATGTAATATAATGGGTAATTATCAATGGGGAATAGTTTTGATCTAAGAATTATGGTGGAAAAAGTCCTAATTTGGATATTGGGATCATGAGTATGATCTAGGGTTGATAGAATTGTTAGTAATTTGGGTAATTAGTGATTGTTTATTGATTTTCGTGTTATTATGATTGTTTGTAGACCAAGAAAAGTGGAACGAATCCGAAAAGGGAAGAAACAAGTTTCTTAGGGGTTTCAAGCTTGTTTCAAGGTAGGTGTTAGTTGTGATTCTATGATTGTGTGATGTGTGTTTGTTCTTGCTTCATTATGATAAATGTATGTATGCGAATGTTGAATTATTGATCACATTAATTGTAAATGAGAATAGAGGAATGATGAATGCCATGAATCATGACCTGATTATATGATTATGAGAATGTACTTTGTGATTGTGATTGTGGCTTGTTGGATGGATCGGGTGTTGCGTTCCGACACACTAACTTGGATCGATTGCCACATTCTGGCATAATTATGGGATCGGTTGCCATGTTCCGGTATAAACATTGGATCGGGTATCATGTTCTAGTATGCTAACAATTTGGGATTAGGTTCCATGATAGGACAAATGACTTGACATAACTGTATATTGAGAATTATGTGAAATTGTTCCTTGTTCGTAAAATGATGATGATATTGTATATGTTCGGTGTATGCATGCTATTGTATTGTTGTCTTGACTAATGTAAGTTGCACTTAGTGGGATAGCTACGTGATCCTACCAGTACACTGTGGTTGTGTACTGATACTGCACTTGCTCTTTCTTTGTTGAGTACAGGGCATTTTCAGGCGGCTATTGATAGACCTCGCTTAGAAGATCAGTGATCATTCGAATTCAAGGGTGAGCTAGTTCTTTTGGGCTGCCATGAGTTCTCTTTCTGTCTATGTCCACATTTCTAACTTAGATCTTCTAGTTAGTTATTAGTACATTAGTTTGGGGTTGTAACCCTTGTTGTTAGACTTATGGATATGGTTAGATGTTTTGGTGCATTGACTTTCAGGCTATAGGCGTTAATTTCCGCAATTCGTTGTTAGATCTTTTGGAAGTTTATGGGAACTTCAGTATTTAGTCATTTAAAACTGCTTTGGTATCCTTAAATACTTTAGTATTTTGATTAAGTTGGTTAGCTAATTAGTATAAATGGTTCTCCCACCGGAGGGTTAGTGTGGGTGCCAATCATGATGGTATGGATCGTGACATTAACCCTTAAGTTAACCCCATGATAATTAGACCAAATTCATGCATGAACAACAACAAACAGAGCACAACACAATACTCACTATATTAAATTAACACCCAACCCCATTAGAGCACCCCTAAATCTTGGGTTTTAGCCACCCATCACAAAAAGTAAAGAAAGTATATCTTCCATGAAAGAAGCCATGAGAAACTTTAAATGAAGAGGGTAAACCGATTTTGGATTTAACTTCTTATTATCTAATTCAAGATTCAAATTGTAAAACCCCAATAAGACTAGAAAAAGGGTTCTAAAAAGTAAAGTGTTCTCACTCAAAACTTTCTCCTAAACTCAGTAATTCAACTCTCTAGTTGAACTCTCTTACAATTCTATCCTTTGGGCTACTTTTACATTACCAATTTTCCCCCCAAAAATCCACTGTGCAACCAACTAGACGACATTAGTCGGGCTCGCCAAACTCACTCGGCGAATCACCCTTTGCTCCTCAGCTCGCCTTATGATGCTTTAGACTCAGGTGTTTGAACCTTAGTTGATGAACTCGATTGAGTTAGCCTTTCACATTCGGTGAATCGCTAAGTAAAACCTTATTTAAGCATTCGAGCATTAAATCTTTGCCTTGATGGGAGATGTGCATCAGGTCTACCGTTCTCACTAGGCGCATCACCTTTTATACTGGAGCTCGCCGACCTTCCTTTATAGCAACAAGTGTCTTGCACTGACAAATTGGGCGAGGTCATTCTTAGTAAGTGATTCTCCCTTCATGCTAGATGATCAACAATGTTTACTTTGCACTTCTTTCTGTATTTTTGGCCCTTATTTCAAACATTAGTCCTTGCCTTGTCCAATTGCCTTCCTGATTGCAAAATCATCAGTATTTTATTAGAAAAGGAGAAAATTGAGGACACTAAATATTGATCTAAATGGACCTTATGTGAGTGCAAATATACAACTCATCAACACCCCAACTTAAAATTTTGCTTGTCCTCAAGTAAATCAATAACACAATAAGTTTAATAAGGGCGTCTACAACAATATCCAATGAGAGTTAACATGCAAGATCCATGGAACGACTACTTTCAATAGTATGTTACCCTAAATCATGATCATAAAGCTTCAAATGATGACTAGATAGTCTCAACTGTAACGACCCGAGAGCACCCCCTAGCCGTTACATGCGTATTCGACCTCTCAGAGGTTTTATACAAGCCTTAGCATTCATTAATCACATAGATCATAAAAATCACTAAGAATTTAAAACTTTTATTCAACAAAACCATAAGACTTCAAGAGCCATCAACATTTGAAAGCATCAATACGCAAGCGGAACTACTAAGTCTCTTTAGCCAATCTTAGACAAGAACTTAAAACGTACTAAGGGACACGACCCTTTTACAAATGAAATGAAACTTAAGTGTCTATTACAATGACTAAGAAAATTCTAAACATAGTCCTCAAATCTTGAGGACACACCAAAGACTTGGAAGAGTGAAGCAATCCAAGCAACTCCAAAGCACAATCTCTTCCTAGTTACCACAACCTACACTTGTAGTAAAATAGAAGAAAGGGGTTAGTACAACACACGTACTAAGTATGAAGATATGCAAAACATACTAAAAAGGACATTTGTTTGGAAGATATGCTTTCATGCAATTTTGATAAAATCTCATGAACATCAACATCATAGGCACTTTACAAGCCACAACCAACAATACAAAGTCATATGCTTCACAATACACCATAAACATACATAACCCATTTACCTTTACCTTCTTGCCTTGGACCTCCACCTTAAGTAACCCTTAAGCAATACCTTTGTGCAGTGTATGGGCAACGTCCCATACCACCACCCACACTAAGGCACCACCTTAAGGTCACACAAAGTGCACTTACCATGCATACCTCAACCTTCATCAATTAATCACATAAGACATATAAGCACATAAGGCAACAAGTCACTTCATAAAACTAGAACACTCATCAAAAGTCATCCCAAGACTCACCTAAGTAAGACATGGTGAGGCAGCCCATACTACCTCTCCATACCACACCCAAGTGATCCTTAAGGCTACACAAGACAAGCT
>JAJOOR010021396.1:0-23238 GCA_036250505.1 Solanum acaule | reverse complement strand
CCCCCCCCCCCCCCCCCCCCCCCCCCCCCCCCCCCCCCCCCCCCCCCCCAAATTATGAAGAAAACATCATAAGAAGTTGTTGAAATTCTGAACGAGTTGGCGGGGGATGCTAAATCAATGGGCTGCAGACACTTCAATAAAAAAGAAAATAGTTAGAATACACTAAGTCGATGCTTACACTACATTACATGCCAAAGTTGCAACTATTGCAAAGTGAAACGATTGACTGTAGATTTATTTGGGAATGGACATCCAACTCATGAATATAAACAAGAGATAGGGGCATAAAAAAGGTGAATGCCATTGGTAAATATAATAGGGAAAACTATCAGGGAGACAACAACTTCAATATTATGGGTCATAAGCATCTGGAATTTTCATGAAGTTCACCAAATGGTAGTTTGAATGAATAACAACAAAATAGCTCGAGAGGTCAATCACCTTAGGGATACCAAAATCAGAAGAGACAATAGGAAAACCAATCACGTCTGGAAGATCTTATGAAACTTTCATAACAAAGGTTGATAAGAAGTTTGAAAGTCAAGATGCTTCTATTCAAAATTTACAAAAGCAGATTGGACAAATTGCTAATTAGATATCTAAGAGACACCTTGAAACTATTTCAAGTGATACAGAGAAGAACCCTAAGGAACTAGAGGTTGTGACTTTGCGAACTGGAAAAATATTGAAGGATAATAAAGCAAAGCTTGTGAAGTAAAAAAGTGCTAAAATGGTATACAAAGAAGTAAAAACATAGTAGGGGAGTCGAGCGAAATTCAAAAAGGAAAAGAAAAACCAGTACTGAAAATTGATTCTAAACACATGCTTGCATTGCCTTTTTCTTAGAAGATGAATTGAGAAAAGCTTGACAAGTGATTCAGTAAATTCTTAGAGATGCTGAAGCTACTCTATGTGAATATTTCTTTCACTGAGCAGATCACTCAGATGCCTGCATAAGCTAAATTTTTGAAGAAGATTTTGTCTAGAAAGAAAAAATTGGAGGAAACATCTGTTGTAAAAGTTGAATGCTTATTGTAGTGTTATTCTTTAGAATAAGTTACCTCATAATTGTTCTTATCTTTCACCATTCTTTATGAAATAGAAAGTGCTCGATTCGAGAAATCATTAAATGATTCAGATGCCTCAATCGATCTTATGTTATTGTCCATTTAGAAGAAATTAAAAGGAGAACTAGGGTAATAAAGTCAATTCCAATGTACCATAATTTGAAGGTACTGTTGAACATGTCCTTGTTCGAATTGATAAATTTCTATTTCTAGTGATTTTTATAGTGCTGGATATGCAAGAGAACAAGGAAGCTCCCCTAATTTTTGGGATGCCATTCTTAGCCACGAAGAGAGCAATTCTTGATATTTCTAAAAGGACAACTTATGCTTAGAGTTGGTGATGAAAAAATGATATTCAACATGAAGAAGAAGATGAAATTTACCATAAATGAGGAAAATGACTACTCATGCTTCAGACTAGATATTTTGAATGACCAAGATGAAGAATACAAAAATGACAAGTTGGTTGGGGACTCTTTGAAAAGATGCATAGCCTAATCCTGTATTACAAAGGAAAAAGATTTACAGATTAAAGATGTAACATAGATACTTAAATCTGACAAAATAGAGGACATTGAAGAAGAAAAGAAGAAGAAGGTAAATAAACCAAGTCTAGATCTCAAAGTGCTATCTCCACACCAGAACATTTCTAGAACATGATAGTTTTCCAATAATTAATTTAGTGTATCTTGTAGGTGAGAATAGACTTGGGTAGATAAATGTTGGAGGAGTTTAGACGAGACACATGAAAGTTCAAGGATATTCAAGCAGAAATCAAAGGTGTGACATGATCATCTCATCAAGACAAAAGAATTTAAGGAAGGAGACAAGGTATTACTCTACAAAAGAAGACTGCATCTATTCTCTAGAAAATTCAAGTCAAGATGGACGGGACCATGCGTGGTTAAGAATGTTAGTCCCTATGAGTCAATATCAATTTCAAACACTCAAGGTACTGAAAGCTTCAAGGTAAACGACCACCATTTAAAAGTAATATGTTTGTGGAGGATTTGAAAAACAATAGTATAACATAATCATTCCATAAGTCCGATAATCACTTTTTATGTCGTGCCATGACGTTAAATCATGTGCTTCTCGGGAGGCAACCCGATGGGTAAGATTTGTTTTTTCTTTAACAAATGAGGTGCATGGTCACGAGGGCAATAACGCGAGGAAAGGAAAACGTAACATGGTCATTACCTATGTTGCGTGGTCGGACAACTCGATATGTGGCGTGTGAAACTTTTTGCAGAGAATGTTTTTTGGTACTCACCGCGCGGTCGCGGGGCTGAAGGGTACTTTGCATAGGAAAAAAAAATTTGATCATTTTTTATTTATTTAATCAAAAAATAAATTAATTAATATAGAAATTTTAACACCCATAAGTTTTCTTCCCTTTCTCTTCTTTTTCTTTTCTTTCTTTTCTTCCCTTTCTCTTCTTTTTCTTTTCTTTCTTTCTTTTAACTTTTCTCCTAAACCTCTCAAATCCTAACATCTATTTTCCTCATTTCTCCATTAAAAGACCATCTACTTTTGACTTCATCTTCTTTACATCAAAAGAAAAAAATGGATCCTGATACCACATCTGACAAAGAATGAGGAGTTTCAGGGATAGTTTTCTTTACTATTAATATTTTTTGTGTCATGGGGATATGTCATAATTTAAGTATGGGTGTGAGGAATTATTTGTACACATATGCTATCAATTTTTTTATTTAGATTTATTTGAAAAAAACAAAGAAAAAATTTCTATTTATTTTTAGGTTAATATTGTTTTCTTTGTTTTTAGGTTAACATATTTCTTGTACTTCTATGGGTTTCTTGTCGGATCTTTACAATCTTCGTAGTTTATTTTGAAATATTTTTTTTAGAATTTAAATCAAGTCGTAATAGTTGAATAAGTGTTAGCGACGGGGTCGATTATTTCCTATCTAAAGGTTGTATTGCTCATTTTTTCAAAACTAAATGCACTTGTTAGCTCTTGAAGTTTAATTATATCTATCTTTGAACATCGTTTTGATTTGTACATTTTGTATAGTACTCATGTTTTGAAGGATCTAGAACTGGGCTTGGTAGTACTTGAGGCGAAATTTTAAGACTCTCTCTGGGAAGGAAATAATTGCAGGCTTTCTTTGTTACTCTTGTTTAGCCTATATAACCCGACTCTCTCTGGGAAGGAAATAATTGTAGGTTTTCTTTGTTACTCTTGTTTAGCCTATATAACCCAACTCATTCTTAGTTAACCATTCAGAGCCTTATCATAATCCAATTTTCTTTGTAAACCTATTTATTCCTATAACCTTGTTTCCTGTATAGTAAATATCCTTGAGTCTCCTTAAAAGAATTAAAAAGTATGTTGTGGAAGACTTGGTTAAGTGAGTGGTGTTTCCAAAAGAATAATAATTTGCAACATGATGTTTAATTTTTAAAATAAAAAATAAAAAAGGATATTAATTGAGCAAGTATCATCTTGAGAAGCAAAGTTGTGAGCATATTCATAAGAAGGTGAAATTGAAAATAAAATAAAATAGTGTTGTAGGTTTGTTGGGTGATGAAATAGACTCAAGGTATATAATGTACAAGGAAGTGTGAAATAATTGACTTTGTCACTTCACCAAATTCCTTACCCTACATTACAATCAATGCAAGTCCAGCATGATCACAACTTGAGAGGTCCTATATTAGTAGAAAGCAACTCGATTGCCAAGATTATGGTATTTCTTAAAAGTATGAGGTACTTCTTTATGAGTCTGAGTGATTATAATCAATTTGTTTGAGATGCATCTGCTAATTCTATTTACTGAGAGTGTTTTCATCTTCTTTCTTGTGAATTTGTTCAAAGATTGATACATGCTTTACCATTGGGTGTCAATGAGTAGCCATATTATGAAGAGTGTATTGTGCACCTATGGACATGATTTGAATTGATTCGTGTTTTTAATAATTGTGCATCAAGCTTTAGGGGTGTTTTTGTTATAATTTTAATTTACTCTGGATGAGAAAAAGTTCAAGTGTAGGGATATTTGATGAGAGTAAAAGTCTTGAGTTCATTGGGTCTTCTTAAAATGATCTTGATTTATTTTGGTCTTATAGGTATTACTATTTTCTTTATTAAATGTGTCAAGTGAAGTTATGCCGGAAATTAGAGCTAAGCAAATCAAAAGATGGAGAAAATTATACTTTATTGGAGTGAAAAGCCCTATGCAATCGCACATCATCAAGTTTCAATCGCATGGGAAAGAAAGAATGGGAGTTGGCAGCCTTGCGTAGTCGATTGCACGAAGTGATTCGGTCATGCGGAGCTTGATGAAATAAGTCTAAATAAAGGATATTTTTGAAATTTTAAAGAGGAAGACCCCATGCTTTATAATAAGAACTGGTCCCAAATTTTAGGGTATCACTGGGAAAAGACTGAAGACCGAAGAATGAAGAACGAAAAACGAAGAATGGTACACGACTCCAATTCAAAATGGAAGTTCGGATTAAAAGATATTTGTAATGTCTTTTAGTTTTTTCTATAATTTTATGAACTTGTCTATTTCTATAGAGTAAATTCTAAATAGGGCAAGGACAATATGATGTAGGGTTGCTACTATTGAATTATGCTTTTGTTTGGATACATAGAACCGTGAATTTTCATTCATATTGGTTTTAAAAAGTTTGTTATTTTTTTGCATTTTAATAAAAAAAACGCCTTGATTATCATCTTTTCATCTTATAGTATAATTTATGATTGATAGTCTCATGAAGTTGAAAGAGATAGAGAATTATTATTAGTGATTGGAGTTGGAAAGTATTAACAAGAAGTTTTCTTAGAACTAGCCTTTCTGGTATATCTATCTACATGTTTACTTTGTTTACATTACTAGTCTATTTGAAGTCAAATTCATTGAAAAGAAGAGTTGTACTTATTGATAAAAATAGTAACCAACTTTTGTATTCGTAAGAAGCATAAATATTTATTTGTGAAGCTTAAACTATATCATATATTCTCTATGTCCCTAATTTTTTAATTGATAATCGAATTTTGATATTTCTCGTAAGTTTTATTGTCTAGTTAGTGCTAAAATAATTTACGTTTTTCAACATAGTGAATTTACCACAAAAATGTCAAGATTTGACTCCATGGATAATACTGAAAGAAATTATATTGAATTTCTACTAAAACCAATCCACGTGGATATGATACTTTACTATAATATCTTTGACTAGTGAAACACTTAGATATATTGTATTATGTGCCTGTTAGGCTTGTGGTTGAGTTTCAAGGTGGGGGTCTCGGTCTCAATTTGGGTTGAGTCTTAAGTTAAGGGTCGAATCTCGAGTCGGGTTGGGTCTCATGATTAAGGTCAATGTTGTGTCTCTAGTTTGTGTAAGGATTTCAAGCTCGACTTTAGTATCATGTCTTGGGAAACAAGTTATTTTGGTATTGCATCTCAATCTCGAGTATGGATCTTAGGTTGTAACACCTCAGACTTCGAGAAATAACTAAAAAGGGCAAACAAGCAAGTTCACAAATCCAAAATGGACCTTGAATCCTTCACGAGACCTTAGACGGCCCACTTAGGGGACCACAACCCGTCTTGGGCATCGTGAAGGAATGCCCAAGGAATCCAAAGGGAAGGTCAGCTAGACGAGCCACTAAACGGACCGTGGTGACTTGTACGATCCGTTTAGTGGTCCTTACAAGTCACCCATCAGATTTTGAGTTATGAGTTATGAGTTAACTTCAAACAATAATATCTCTTAGGACAACATGTATTAGGTGTCCTATGACCTATTAAATTAAAGGTCATTGAGTCCTCTTTCCAGCGTCACCAAGTTTGCCTCATTTCATGTTTGGAGGAAAACTTATGCCTGTTTTAGTGATGCCTTGTCGGGCAGGTGCAACTTGACGACCCACTAGATGGGTCGTGAAGCATTAGATAGCTTGTGAAACTGCCCGTTTTAGGCACCTTTTCAGTTTTATAAGTTGGGATCATTTTGGTTTTTCTCCTATGCGTTTTCTACTTAAATTATGTCGTTTTAACCCCTATTCTAAGCATAAACTACGTCGTTTCACACCAAATTAAGGGATTAGAAAGTGTTAATCAATTTTGTTACGTTCATTAACACTTCAAGACATTACAACAAGGTTCTTAGAGGAAAAACACTAGGGTTCAAGGGCTCTTCAAGTTTCTTTGATTTCGCTAAAGAACTTCGTTATTTCAGGTATGTAAGGCGATAGTGTTGGACTAGTTCGTCCTCACGCCCTACATCTACTTTCAGATCAGTAAAAGAGTAATCTAGGGTTCTATCCTTAGATTTTAGTATTCTTGAGATGAGTTGACATCGAGTTCTTAATTCTTGACTTGTTGATTATTGAATTCATATTCCTAATCCTAATCATTGAATTGTCATACAATGTAAATTGTGATTATTGAGTTGATTTTCCATGACTATTTTTCATCATGAACCCTATTTTGAATATATAGTGAATTCTTAATGAGAATTCTTTAAACAAACCATTATTGTTTAAATTGAGTTTTGAGGAAGTAAAGAGCAGTTTGAGAAAGAGTTTAAGGAAACTAAGTATTTTCCAAATGTTTCATTTTTACATGAAGAAAAAGAGTAGATTTTTTTGAGAAAAGTTAAAGAGTTTTCAGAAAGATTAAGTATAGAGCAGTTACCTCTTAAAGAGGCCCTTTTTGAGTAGTTATCTCAACGCAAAATGTATTTTTACATTGAGCAAAGATATTTTTTTTCTAAATGAACAATGATTTTCTGAGATAGTTCAGAGCAGTTATCTCTTTTAAGAGGATAGTTTGAGCAATTATCTCAAACCAGAGAAACTTTGAGCAAGAGTATATATATAATTGGGAGTAGTATTGAGCACCGATATGGGGGAGAGTTCAGACAACTCACAACCCCCATAAACCATGTCTTGCCAACATAAGTACAATATCATACTTTTTAGACGAATCTTTAGTGCCTTCGGGCAGAGCTTAGTGGATCCACTTAGTTGAGGTGTTCTATATCCCGACACGATATGGGACAGTTTTGGCTGTGGACAAGACGTTAAACCATCACTTAGCTCATAGTGATAGTTGTCAATTAGAGAATCTCCCAATAGAGTTAAAGTGTATTTTTATGTATCACTTCTTATTTTAAAGTCCAGAGGATGAGAAAGTATTTTGTAAAGTTAATTGTTTCATTCCTTTAATTCTTTATATTTAGTTGAGTTTATGTTATACATATTGCAGTCCTTTCTTTCAGTTATTTCACCTTGGATATATTACATACTCATACATTTAAATGTACTGATGTCATTCGACCAGCATCTTTTATGATGCAGATATAGATGTTCAGGATTATCAATAGGCGCTTCGTTGAGATCATTTAACACTCCACTTAGCTTTGGTGAGCCTCCTTGCATTCCGAAGGATTCCTTTTTTTTCTTTTAGTTTAGTCCTTTCAGGGCATTGTGGGTCTTGTCCCAACATCCATGTTGAACAATAGAGACTTCATAGATAGTTAGAGTTGAGGAGTTACTCAGTACTTTATTTTCATTAAAGACTATTTTGCAAAGTATTATTATGTCACGACCGAGACCGTCGTGAGTGACACCCACACTAACCCTCTGGTGGGAGAATCACTACTACAACCCAAACAAACAAATTTTATGAAAACTAAGGCATTTAAAGATACGGAAACATGTTTAGATGACTATAAAAATGGAGTCCCCATAAACACCAAGGTTTTAACAAACAACTAACCAACTAATGCGGAAGAACAACCCCTAGAACCTGAAAGTCATTGTACTAAAACTCTACTAACGACAAGTCTAAGAACAAGGGGTACAACCCTATAACTAAATAACATCTTAAAAAAATAGTCTGAGTCCGAAAATAGTGGACTTAAACAAGAGAGATCCATTGCAGCTTGAAAGGACTGGCTCACCCTTGAATCCGGTCACGCTCAATAGTCACTTAGCTAAGGTCTATCAATAGCCGCTTGAAGATGCCAGGTACTCAACAAGGAACAAGCAAGTGCAGTATCATTACACAACCACAGTATACTGGTAGGACCAAACGGCTATCCCAGTAAGTGAAACACATGCAGGTAACCACAACATTATAAAACAGACATATACCGAACATATACAATATTAGTCACTTTTCACGATCAATGTAGCATGCCACGTTCTCAATAATACACATTGGTTATCAATTTAGAGTAACATAAAGTCTTCCAATATAAATCATCATTAGATATGAACCAAATCATTACAAGTAGATACACAACACAATTCAATGGTCCTCTCACGGAATCCAATTCAATGGTCCTCTCATGGAGCCCAAACCCAAACTGTTAGTGTATTGGTTCGTGGTACCCAATCCAATGTTTATACCGGAACGTGGCAACCGATCCCATATTTATGCCAGAACATGGCAACCGATCCCATATTTATGTCGAAACATGGCAACCGATCCAAGTTAGTGTGTCGGTACGTAACATCCGATCCATTCAACAAACCACAATCACAATCACAATGTATATTCTCACAATCATACAACAAAAGGTGATTCATGGCATACTATTATTCAATTATCTTCATTTACGATTAGGGTGATCAATAATGCAACATTCGCTTACATACATGCATTATAGTGAGCAACTACAAACATATATCACACCAACATGAAATCACAACCATCACCTACCTCGAATCCAAGCTTGAACCCCCTAAGGCATTTGAATCTTCCCTTTCCGGATTCTTTCCACTTGTTCGTGGTCTAAAAACATACAATTAACGCAAGTATCAATTAACGAGGCCTAATTACCCGGATCATAATCAATAATATCAACCCTAGGTCACGCCTTGATCCCCATAACCAGATTAGGGATTTTTCCACCATTAACTTCAGATCAAAACCTTTCCCCAATGATAATTACCCAAGAAACTACGTTCTACGGATCGAAAAATGGATTCGGGGAGTTAAAACCTTACCTTTAGCCTCAAGAATGGTGAAAAAAGGTCAAGAACTCGTCTGGGGTCGTTCCTTAGCTCTCAAAGTCGAAAAGTACAGAATAAAGACATTTTGGGGTTTATTTACGACCTTAAGTCGCGTCGTACCCACCATAGTGGTCCTCACCCTGCTACAGCGGCCCTGCCCTAGCGGCAGAAATCCCCGCCAAAGCGTCTTGCATGAAGCAGTGAGCTATTTTAATAATTCCAAGACCCCATTTCACAACACACATTCCACCAACGACACTCATAAATTATCCGTTCACGCCAAGATCAGTTTCGGGAGTTCTACTAGTCCGAATTTAATTCCGTAAAGTCGTACGGGTTCCTTAACTTCTTAGCTATCCATTCCTGTAATCAAATTTATTAATAGATATCTCATTTGTTAACAGATTTCTCTAGACCTCACTGACTCTAATTTCGTCCAAATCTGGACTAGGCTAGGAAATCTCAAGTTACTACGAAAAAGTTTTTTGGCCTTAATTCTTTCCCCATTGGCTTTTCCATAACGATGGAAATTAGGTCGTTACAATAGATACCAATTTACCCATCACTCGTTCCCGAGTGATTAACTAGGAAAGACTGGCTAAAGTAAGGGTATAGTAGTATTTGAACGTCGAATTACAGGGGATACTTGTCGCGCATGTCCTTAGCTTCTGGACATTGTGATCAAGAATTTCAACCGGTTCTTCCTCATACAGAAGGTCTTGTTTAACAAAACTGAGTCTCACTTTATGATAATATCTTCGTCCCGAAACCAACCAATTGAATACCTACACATCCTCCCATACAATGTCTCAATGAAGTCATCACAATACTCAAGTGAAAATTATTGTTGTATGCACACTTAACTACAACAAAAGCAATTCCCAACAACCACCAAAGTTGATCGTACACACGTCTACAACATGTTATCAAAGACATTGACACAATCATCCGGACGAATCCTTTAGCACTTAAGAGGGATAAAATTCCAAGTCAATACTCGCTACAAATAGAAGTGAACCTGAATCAACCAACACACACTCATAATACCCAAACAATCATAGTTCTTAACAATATCTCCATCCCACAACATAAATTTCCATAAGCATAAGTTATAACAAATTTGATCTTTAGAAATCAGATACTCATCGAGGGATATGTCCAAGCATACAACCCCTCCAACAACACTATCGAAATGCTAGATTTAGTAATTGTAGATTACCTCTTAAGAACAGTAGAATTGGACCCAATAATCCCCACATTCAACCACACATAATCGATATATGACCTCGACGACTAGAGAAATATTAAGATTGCCGGACAACCACAAATACGCATGGTAGCTCTTCTATTAATTCTCATAAGCAAGGTGGTACATGTAGAACCACTAAAGTACTTTAACAACTCCAAGACAACACCAATTATGCCATTCGAAATAACCAAATCTTCCCACTCAACCAAAAGAATATCGTCGGATTTGGTATCCCTGATCCACCACTAGGGATCCACTCACAAAAGTGAAAACACATGAGAGCATATCTAGTGAATCATACTCACAATACTAACAACCATCATTCCGACTATTTACCTTATTATAACCCAACACTTTTTAAATGAAACCTTTCTTAGGTACTTAACAATTAATAGTAATAGACTTTACAACTCAACACAGGTGTAAGTCCTTTCAAATGCTAAATATCGGGTAAAATTGATCATTTCTCACCTTGCCAATTCATACCTTGACAAAATACATCATCACGAATGTAGACTCACAATGAAAAATCTGAATTGTAATTTCCACCATATAACACAATCCCTTTCTCTATCAACATTAGCTTGTACCTTGAATATTTTTATGAATTCATGGATCTCCATTTATCATTGATCGCATCTCCATTGATCTTACCATATATTTCGCTAAAATTTCAATCATACTCATTACTAGACTCAAAAACAAAACCAAGCACTTGTCATCACACTCAAGCTAATGTCCGCACACTCCTTTCTCAAGTCTTTTTCGATAGTTTTTGACCAACTTTATGGATCCGTGACACTATTACCATAGCTACAACAAAACACATGAAATCACATGTCTCTGAACCCAATTATCTACCCCTCTAAAGATATCTCTCTAGCATTTGCAATCAAATAAAATATTCTTGCTCTAGCCTCTCTCTAAAGGTTGTACTACATTCTACTATATTTTCCTTCATTATAACTCTAGCTCTTTAACATTCTATTCGTGTGGTGTCCTACCATCTCTTATAATTTTCCATACAACCACGTTACTCACCAAGTATTAGAAAGCCACGACCTTGGATACTCGCAAGTCGTAATTACTATACAAAATTCGCTTAACCAACAATCTTATTATATAGTTGCATCCCGTCACAATCCATCACGAACTCTTATTTCCATTACGCTTCGTCAACCTTGACTATCACTATGAAGTCAACCTTTTTCATCAACACGACGCCTTAAACTCAGGTAAACTCATCAAATTCAAAGGACTAACCCCATTTCATACGCACCTTCTTACTAAATACTTCAATTTCCTTCACCCAAGTATACTCAATGGAACTTTATTTATCCATAAGCTTGTCATTCTGGTATTAATCCACTCCCTTATGGATTAAGATAAAATCACCAGTCCTCATATTACCCTCATTCTTCTTAACAAACAAGACATGAGCACCCCACTTGGAAACACTAGGACGGATGGACCCTTTATCAAGAAGCTCTTGGATTTGAGCCTTAAGCTCTCTTAATTCTACTGGAACCATACGATACAGAGGGATGGAAATGGGGCAAGTGTCGGTTTCCAAGTCAATGCAGAAATCTATATCTCTATATGAAGGCTTACCAGACAAATCCATAGGAAACACTTCCTTAGAACTCAGATACCACATGAACAGACTCAATAGAGGGAGACTCAACCTCAACATCCTAAACATGAGACAAATAAGCCAAACAACCCTGCCCTACCAGTTTCCTTGCCCGAAATGAGGATATGATCTTAGCTAGCTTAGGCTTGTACACCCCTTCCTACTCGAATCTTTCCTTACCAGGGATCTCTAGAGTTACCAACTTAGTATTACAATTAAGCCCGATATAATAGGGGGACAACCAAGTCATGCCTAAGATTATATCAAGTCAGTCATATCCAGCATAACCAAATCCACCAAAATCTGAAAATCTATAACCACAACAGGATAACACGATACGCATAGGCGACTACGACTGACTCTTCAACTGGGGTAGAAACATGGATGGGGGAATCAAGTATATTACAAACCACATCAAATCCCAAGGCAATTGAACTGACACATATGAATAAGTAGAACCCGGATCAAATAAAACAATAGCCATCCAGGCACAGACAAGAGTAGAACTTGTGACCACTGCATCACACCCTCAAACTCGGTCTTGCCCGAAAAAACATAAAACTGAGCCCCGTTATCTTGACGGGCAACCTTCTCGCCAAGTCTACTAACGACAAGTCTAAGAACAAGGGATACAACCCCGAAGCTAAACAACACCTTAAACAAATAGTCTGAGTCCGAAAAGAGTGGACTTAAACAAGAGAGATCCATGGCAGCCTGAAAGAACTGGCTCACCCTTGAATCCGGTCACGCTCAATAGTCACTTAGCTGAGGTCTATCAATAGCCGCCTGAAGATGCCCTGTACTCAACAAAGAACAAGGAAGTGCATTATCAGTACACAACCACATTGTACTGGTAGGATCAAGCGACTATCCTAATAAGTGAAACACATGCAAGTAACCACAACATTATAAAACAGGCATATACCGAACATATACAATATTAGTCATCTTTTCAGGATCAATGTAGCATCCCACGTTCTCAATAATACACATTGGTTATAAATTTAGAGCAATATACAATCTTCCAATATCAATCATCATTAGATATGAACGAAATCATCACAAGTAGATACACAACACAATTCAATGGTCCTCTCACGGAACCCAATTTAATGGTCCTCTTATGGAACCCAAACCCAAAGTGTTAGTGTACCTGTTCGCGGTACCCGATCGAATGTTTATGCCAAAACGTGGCAACCTATCCCATATTTATGCCGGAACGTGGCAATCGATCCCATATTTATGCCAGAACATGGCAACCGATCCAAGTTAGTGTGTCGGAACGTAACTCCCAATCCATTCAACACACCACAATCACAATGTATATTCTCACAATCAAACAACAAGATATGATTCATGGCATACAATTATTCAATTATCCTCATTTACAATTAAGGTGATCAGTAATGCAACATTCACATACATAGATGCATTATAGTGAGTAACTACAAACATACATCACACTAACATGAAATCACAACCACCACCTACCTCGAATCCAAGCTTGAACCCTCTAAGGCACTTGAATCTTCCCTTTTTGGATTCTTCCCGCTTGTTCGTGGTCTAAAAACATACAATTAACGCAAGGATCAGTAAACGAGGCCTAATTACCCGAATCATAATCAATAATATCAACCCTAGGTCAAACCTTGATCCCCATACCAAGGATCGGGATTTTTCCACCATTAACTTCAAATCAAAACATTTCCTCAATGATAATTACCCATGAAACTACGTGCTCTAATATCAACTTTGTCCCGACCCAGACCGTCGTGAGTGACACCCACACTAACCCTCTGGTGGGAGAACCATTACTACAACCCAAAAAAACAAATTTTATGAAAACTAAGGCGTTTAAAGATATGGAAACAAGTTTAAATGACTATAAAAATGGAGTCCCCATAAACTCCAAGGTTTTAACAAAAAACTAACCAACTAATGCGGAAACAACCCCTAGAACCTGAAAGTCATTGTACCAAAACTCTACTAACGACAAGTCTAAGAACAAGGGGTACAACCCCGAAACTAAACAACATCTTAAACAAATAGTCTGAGTCCAAAAAGAGTGGAATTAAACAAGAGAGATCCATGACAGCCTGAAAGAATTGGCTCACCTTTGAATCTAATCACGTTCAATAGTCACTTAGCTGAGGTCTATCAATAGCTGCCTGAAGATGCCCTGTACTCAACAAAGAACAAGCAAGTGCAGTATCAGTACACAACCACAGTGCACCGGTAAGAACACGTGGCTATCCCAATAATTGAAACACATGCAAGTAACCATAACATTATAAAACAGGCATATACCGAACATATACAATATTAGTCATCTTTTTAGGGTCAATGTAGTATCCCATGTTCTCAATAATACACATTGGTTATCCATTTAGAGCAACATATAGTCTTCCAATATCAATCATCATTAGATATTATCGAAATCATCATAAGTAGATACATAACATAATTCAATGGTCCTCTCACGGAACCCAATTCAATGGTCCTCTCATGGAACCCAAACTCAAACTATTATTATACCGGTTTGTGGTACCCGATCCAATGTTTATGCTGGAACGTGGCAACCGATCCCATATTTATGCCGGAATGTGGCAATCGATCCAAGTTAGTGTGTCGGAACGTAACACCCGATCCATTCAACAAACCACAATCACAATCACAATGTATATTCTCACAAAAATACAACAAGAGGTGATTCATGACATACAATTATTTAATTATCCTCATTACGATTACGGTGATCAATAATGCAACATTCGCATACATATATGCATATAGTGAGCAATTACAAACATATATCACACCAACATGAAATCACAACCATCACCTACCTCGAATAGAAGCTTGAACCCCTAAGGCACCTGAATCTTCCCTTTCCAAATTTTTCCCGCTTGTTCGTGGTCTAAAAACATACAATTAACGCAAGGATCAATTAACGAGGACTAATTACCCGGATCATAATCAATAATATCAACCCTAGGTCAAACCTTGATCCCATACCCAGATTAGGGCTTTTTCCACCATTAACTTCAGATCAAAGCCTTTCCCCAATGATAATTTCCCAAGAAACTACGTTCTACGAATCAAAAAATGGATTCGGGGAGTTAAAACCTTACCTTTAGCCTCAAGAATGGTGAAAAACTGTCAAGAAGTCGTCTGGGGTCGTTCCTTAGCTCTCAAAGTCGAAAAGTGTAGAATAAATACGTTTTGGGGTTTATTTACGGCCTTAAGTCGCGTCAGACCCGCCACAACGGCTTGTACAAAACAATGAGATATTTTAATAATTCCAAGACCCCATTTCACAACACACCTTCAACCAACGACACTCAGAAATTACCTGTTCACGCCAAGATCAGTTTTGGGAGTTCTACTCGCCCGAATTCAATTCCGTAAAGTCGTACGGGTTCCTTAACGTCTTAGCTATCCATTCATCTAATCAAATTTATTAATAGATATCTCATTTGTTACCAGATTTATCTAGACCTCACTGACTCTGATTTCGTCCAAATCTGGACTAGGCTAGGAAATCTCAAGTTACTACGAAAAAGTTTTCTGGCCCCAATTCTTTCCCCATTGGCTTTTCCATAACGACGGAAATTAGGTCGTTACATATTATTATTACAATTAAGTATTTTCAGGCATTCAAATTGGGTTTATATTGAGATAAATGTATGTTTTAAGCCTATTATCGCTTGAGTCAATCTTTCGCTAGGTATTCAGCAAGACCAAGGGTTTGCTTGGAGATCAGAAATGGTTCGTGAGTGCCGATCACGTCCAGGGTGTAGGCTCAGTGTGTGACACGGGTCGTGAGTCTCACGTCGATGTTGTGGTTAGATCTTGGGTTGGGGTTGCGATCGTGTCCCAAATTGAGGTCGTGTAATAAGTCAATGCCATGCCATGGGTCAGGTCCCGCATTGGGTTATCACACTTTTTCAGGTCTAGGGTTGTAGTATTTTTCTAAATTATTTCTAAATGTCCATGGGACAATATCTTTTTCTTACTAATTGAACATTAGAAAATAAGTAAGAAAACTAATTTTTCACGAAAATATTTTCTAGAAAAAACATATATGTCGGGGATTATTTGTAATTATTGAGGCTACAAAGGAAAAAATTAATCTGGTTCAGAAAGAATGGTCATAACTAGGAGTGACAAATTAGCCTATAAAAATATGACTTGCCTAATCTATTCAATTTTGATTAGGATATTGACTCGACTATTTATTGACTCAACTCATTTCGACCCAATTCTGTCTATATCTAAAAGTTGGGCTGATATGTAGTTCAAATTTACCTACGAGAAACCTATTCAAATATTTTTACTTTTTCTTTTTGAAATGTTATATATATCCATAATAAAGAATTGTTTTTAGGTTCTTTCTTTCTCAAAAGAATTGTTTTTAGGTACTTAAAAATTACTGTTCCCTCCATCTCATTTTATGTGGCACGTTCCGTCTAAAAAGGAATGCCACCTTACTATAATTAGAAACAATTTAACTTTAAAATACCCCTTTTATCCTTAATGAAATGATTTTCAACCACACAAATTTCAAAGGATTGTTTTAAACCACAAGTTTCAAAAGTATTCTTTTTTGTCTTAAACACTGTGCCAACTTCAAACGATGCCACATAAAATGGAATGGAGGGAGTATAATAGAATAAATGAAGAAATTAAAAGTTAGTAACAGTTGAACGAAATAGATTATGACCCACACTTTAAACTATTTTTATTCCATCTTATTTCATCCCAAGTAACTTTTAGACGGATCCATTTATTAACTCAGTCCATTTTGATTCGTCTAAACCCGCATATTTGACACCCTAGCCACAACCTAAATTTGAGATGATGCCATGGTCCTAATTCCTAAGGAATGATGGTCCAATATCTCTATACAAGAACCAATTCCCTTACTCTCTATACATTCACCATCTTCATCTTGTGGTCCATGACTACAAATGCTTAGCTATATTGTCAAATATGTCTTTAGTTGAGAACATATATAGAACTGTTTTTTTTTCTTACTGTTTGTTTAATTTTGTTAGGAGTTCCTTTTACATTTACATGATGTATCTTTTTGTAATGAAAATGCTACTTCTGGAAAGTATTGGGCTTTTTTTTTTTTTATATATAGTTTTAATTTTTTATACACCGACAGTGCAAAATATATTTTACACTAATGGTCTTAGGGTGTAGCTAAATATAAAATTAGGTGATTATATGGAGAGTGTTATGAGGCAATTAGTGTGGTTATTCATGACTCTAGAATTGAATTCTCATTATATATTATGTTTTTTTTTTTTGGTTAAGTTCTATTATATATAATGTCTATAACTCCTATTATCACCTAATTCATGATCTCAAATCTATCAATATAATTTTATGAATTTTGATATTGAATATCACATTGTAGACCCTTGCATATGTACACTTGAATGGAAAAATATCTATACTCTCATATTTACATGTTTTATCTATATTTTTTCTTGTTTTATATCACTCTAATTGTATATTATAATCAGTTTGTATGCATTATGAATTAATCATACATAAGGGTGGATATATTAGGATGTTATAAGCTTTGTTATGCCTTCTGAAGATAAGGGAAGTTGAAGATAAGGAACAAGTTGATAGCATGGTACAATAAATTATAACTCATCTTAGTCGATTTTAGTTGACACAAGACATAGTAATCTAGTCGAATAATTCGTCCTAGTCGACTTCAACTAACACAAGACATAGTAGCCTAGTCAACTTCACTAACACAATAGCCCATAGTTCTAGTGCGACTCTAACTCTATAACCGACAGTTGTACACATTGATTATACCACATTGTTCAACCTGTTCCTTATAACAGTGCCCTCTACAAGGGTTAGTATACTAGATTTGGGCAACATAATAAACTTGTTTTTTTACTTTTTATTTATGTTTTCTTTACCAAAAACAACGTAGGATTTTATTTTGTCTTTCGTTTTTCTTTATAATTTTGATTATTAGAAATTCATAAGCTTTAAAGGTTGACGTCTGTCGCTACCGGAAGATCAAGAAAGTTGGTGACCTAATAATAAAGGAGCAGGCGACCCTGAATTCATCTCTCTGATAATACAATTATTATATACTCGTGAATATACACAACTATAGTTACAACTTACAAACAATAATAGCTACCAACAAATTAAAGGATGTGTTGTAGGGGAGGGGCTGCTCTTCCCTTAGCCAAAAATCTCAAATTTGAGCCCCGAGTATGAAAAAATTCTTGGTAAATAGCGCTATCCCTCAAATGAGGCACTATCCGGTGCGAATTAGAATTAGTCACAGTCTAATATAGGCATGAAACACCGAATGAAAAAACAAAAAACCAATAATAACTAGACAGATGAATTTTTTTTAGCACCATGACTAAAAATGTCAAGATCCCATAAATGAAGTTGCTCAGTGAGCTTTGGGTAGGGGAGGGGGGACCAACAACACCCTCATATTACCATGTTGATTTAGTGTGAATATATTAGGCATTTCATGTCACGTACAAGAAAATCAACTTGAGGGCATGCCCCATATATATTGAAGTGATTGGCATGTCTGCAACATAAATTACATTTGTGAATTTTGGTGTGCACTCTGGTTGTTGCTTTCAATTGACAGAGGTGTGAAATAGGCGGGTCAGATTGATCTAATAAATGAACATATCATTGACTTTTTAAAAAGTTACTTGGTTGGAATGAATTGGACTAAAATTTGCTAAAAAGTTGGTTGTAAGTCGATCCACCCAAATTCGTATTAAGTTTTAGTTTCTTTGTTTGTCCTTTTATTACTTTTTAAGTACCTAATAGAACAATTTTTTAAAAAAATTATAAATATATTTAACATATTAAACAAAAATGTCTTTCTAAAATTCTTTATAAGATTTCTCATTGATTAATTTAGACTATACATATCAACCCAAATGATTTTGAGTAAGTTAAAATAGGTTGAGCCAATAAATAATTTAGATGAACGAATCATATTTTCATAAACTATTTAAAAAAAAACCCTAATACAATATTCGTGCTATTAGCATGTTGCATGTGCAACCAATTGAGTGTTATTGTGGGTTTCAAGGCACTTTCATATATGGTCCACACTTTTTTTCCATACTTCTTATCACCATAATTAATTATCTTTTCACTAATTTGGATCAGAAGTCTAAGTTTGTGAGTGTATAAAAATTGTTGAAACACATCAATCAAATGCACCAGTAATAACATGTGCTTGTTAGATTTATGATGGATGCATTTTATTCTATTTTTATTTAAAGATTTCATGTATATCGTAAAAGCATCGATAAATCATATATTAAGGTAAATGTGGTAAATTCTCTTGGACTGAAAAGAAAATATGTAATAAATGTTTCAAAATGATGTAATGACTCCTAACACTTTGAGGCTTTGAGCTCAAATTATTCTTCTGAAAGTGTATATAATATAGGGTAAAAATTGTTTCTTTAACACTTGTCGTTAAAAATCAAAACTCTCATTCAAACTTTAAACCATACACAATATTGATGAATGGTTTTATTAATGCCCTTAATATATTATAAAAGACTCAAAATGTTTTAAAAATACCCTCAACGTATTATAAATAGTTCAAAAATGTTCCTAATAACTAATTTCAGTTGTTTCAATAAAATCTCAACACTCTATCGACAAGATTAAAAATAAAATGAAGGAAATTCAAATAGTTAGTACACTTAAGTCTAAAAATAGAAACTGTTTAGAATATAGTGGTATATTTTGTAGCAATTTTATAAAAGAATTTCTCTATTTATATTCTAAGTGAATTTAGAATCACAATTGAGAACAAGAGATGTTATGGAAACATTTAAAATAAGAGTATGGGTGGAAAAGAGGTAGGAAAATTTCATGATATAAAAAAATATTTGCATGGGAAAGTAAATGTTTTTTTTTTAAAAAATTTTAATGGAATGGTGATAAAAAAAAAGGGTTAAATAGATATTTCCCCCCTTGTTTGCGCCAACCATATACAAGACAAAGCATGCACTTAGTATATATATCCACATCAAATATTGGACATGATAAAGATGATTGAAGAAAATTAGTGGTCTTTCTCACTAACAAAACAAATATTGGATCCACCTTGTCTTTTGTACCTTTGTCCTACCATGAACATTATGACTATTTAGTCAACAAAATGAGATGACATTACTTGGTGAAATGGTTTTGATAGATCTTATATTTGTTTTGAATTATTATGTTTCATAACCTGAACATGTTCTAAAAAGATATTTCTAGCCCCTCTAAATTATTTGTGTGACACTCACTTACTTGAAGTAGATGACAAATTAGTATCCACATGAAATTTTATGCCAAAATATTATTACAAACCCATCCAAAAATACTTGCAATTGAGGATTAAAAATTGCATATGAGAAAAGTTAAATTTAAATTATACACTAATAAGAAACTATACTATTGAGGGTTATGGCGTTTTCTTTGAAACTGTTTTGATGATTGATAAAATAATTAGGAGGATTCAAATCCTTTCTCTATGAATTTTGGTCGATTTACACACTTTTGAAATATGAATTTTCAAATCTTGTTTGTGAAAGGATGAAGTTTAGATAATTTTGAAATCTTGAAGAGTAATGGTGTATACTGAAAAGTTGAAAAACTTCATGAAGATGCTTGAAGAATAACAAATGGGTTTTGTAAATTTATGAAATTATGGGGATTGTGTTGGTGAACTTTAAGTGTAAAAAAATCATGTCAAGTAGGAAGAATTAGATCAATTTGACATGAATTTATTGCTCAATTATGAGCAAATACGAAGAACATGATATTGAAAATTTTAATGTGCAAACTTTTTTTTATTCTTATGTGACATTAAAAATGACATGTAATTCTGCAAAATGACATGGAATTTTATGTGTAAGTAGTTGTGCTACACTCCCACACATCAAATGAGGAAGAGGTTTAAAATATCGCGTTTAGTGAGTTTAAGAGTTGAGTTGGCAAAATCGCGAGTATAAGGGCCCAACTGACAAACAAAGACAAGTATAAGGGTCTCCCAGGTGATTCCACCAAACAACTATAGGAAATAAATCATTTCATATTATGTCAATGTCACGATCTAAGGTAGCCCCTAGACGTAACATGTCGTGTAGGACCCCGAGAGGCCCCATACAAGCCACTTAACATTCATCATACAAGAAATATAATAGAGAGACTTAAAAGACAATTTCAAGATATCAAAGTTTTATAAAGCAAAGCGGAAATCTAAACACCGTCTCCAAGCCATCTAGTACATAAGAAAGAATGTGGGCCTAACTCATACATCATGTTTCAAAACTGAAAGTAAGGAAAGACTGAAAACAATGAAAGCCCTGTCCTCGAAGCATGAAGACTCATCAAAAAACTCGGAATCTCCTCAAAGAACTCTAGCCACAAAACTGGGAACCCTGATTGTCGGACCCTACATTTGGGAAAATATACGCAAGAGTATGTGTTTCAACCCCTATACCTTGTCGGGATATAGGACACCTCAACTATGTGGATCCACTAAGCTATGCTTAAAAACAATAAGGAATCATCTATAAAGTATGACCCTTTACCCATGTTGGCAGACATGGTTTATGAGGATTTTGAGTTGTCTGAACTTATCCCCATATCGGTGCTCAATACTACTCCCAACAATATATTCTCATGCTCATATGCTTAAAAACATAACTCTTCCTCTAATTTGAGATAATTGCTCAAACTACCCTCTTAAAAGAGGTAACTGCTCGTGAAATATCTTTTGAACTCATATCTCATTTAGAAATCTCAGATTCTTTTTGTCAATGTAAAAATTTATACCTCTAGAATACATAGTCCTATTATACTCTTACTCAACTCATACTTGAAAACTCTTTCTCAAAAACATATCAAAATCATATTATAATATGATCATTGATGACTCGGGAAGTCATACTGCATAAACATTGACGGTATCTAGATACCATACTGCTCATACATTGATGGCATACTCGATTGTCATACTAATCATGTTTTAGAAAACTCTTTTCTCAAAACTCATCTTTACTTTCTCAAAACTCAGTTTAAGAACTCCAGTGTTGGCTTTAAAAAGATTTTCAAAATTTATAACTCAAATCATAGGGTTCATGCGGAATTATTGACATGAACGACTCAACTCAGGATCTTAATAGCAATATCGAAACTCAGTACTAAGATGTCAAGAACTAAGAACTCAACGATACTACTCATAAAAAATACGCAATTCATAGGGTTCATTCTGAAATATAGACATGAACGAATCAACTCAAGAATCTTAATGCATATCATATAAAAAATTCAATAATTAGGAATAGATTTTCAAAAAGAAACAAGAACTCAAGAACTCAAATCAACTTATCTCAAGAATACTCAAATCTAGGGATAGAATCCTAGATTACTCTTTTATTGATTTGAAAGTAGATGTAGGGCGTGAGGATGAACTAGTCCAACACTATGATAGCCTTGCATACTTGAAAGAACAAGATTCTTGAAGAATCTTGACGAAGAACTTGATTAGAAGACTTGAAATCCTAGTTTGAAGGAGAAAATCAAGAAAACATTTCTCGATATTTCTTGAATTAGTTTCTTAAAACTCTATGACCAAGAATTAGGATTCTCATTAATGATTCATAATTGTATGAAGAAGAGTTGGAAAGAATGGATTTCTTGGAGAAAGACGTACCTTGAAGAAGAATCTTGAAAAAGATTGAAAGAATCTTGAATGGAGTCTTCTACTTTGATTTTTCCTTAGCATTTGAGAGAGAAGATGAAAATCTGATTGTTTTGGGTCTCTAATTAGTCAAGAAATTAGTTTAGGGTTTTCTTAGAGGTAAAAAGACAAAAATGACCCTTCTTAATGTTTTCCCGTTGGCTCATTCGTCACCGCACTGTATCAGGTTACTAAAATGGTCATAACTTTTTACTCAAACTCGGATAGACGTTGGAAAGAAGATTTAAATACTTTTAATTTGATAAGTTATGGGCCACATAACTCTTTATATTCTAAGGGGTCGTTTGGTTTGAAAATGAGTTATGATGGGATAAGTTATGTTGGGATAAGTTATGTTGGGATTAGTTATGATGGAATAAGTTGTGTTGAGATTATTTTTTATTGAGTGTTTGGTTTGTTGTATTCAAAATAATAAATTTTAAGAACAATTTATTTGTTTACAAAAATGCCCTTCATTAATGTAAAAAGTGATATAACAAAAGGGTTGAAAGAGACATTTTT
>JAJOOR010021395.1:0-26084 GCA_036250505.1 Solanum acaule | reverse complement strand
TTTATTACAATTTACTTAAAATTATGACCCAATGAATGTCACACTACTAATATTGTCGGCAATTAGAAATTTCATTGTTCCTAAACAAGTGTTGTTTTTAAATGCTTGATTTATTACAATTTACTTAAAATTATGACCCAATGAATGTCACACTACTAATATTGTCGGCAATTAGAAATTTCATTGTTCCTAAACAAGTGTTGTTTTTAAATGCTTGATTTATTACAATTTACTTAAAATTATGACCCAATGAATGTCACACTACTAATATTGTCGGCAATTAGAAATTTCATTGTTCCTAAACAAGTGTTGTTTTTAAATGCTTGATTTATTACAATTTACTTAAAATTATGACCCAATGAATGTCACACTACTAATATTGTCGGCAATTAGAAATTTCATTGTTCCTAAACAAGTGTTGTTTTTAAATGCTTGATTTATTACAATTTACTTAAAATTATGACCCAATGAATGTCACACTACTAATATTGTCGGCAATTAGAAATTTCATTGTTCCTAAACAAGTGTTGTTTTAGCAAAAACCAAAAAAAAAAGTTTATGCCCAAAATCAGCGTCCTCATTTCAAAAATTCAAGAAAAAACTAGTACTATATTCTTAAAATATACATTCTATTGGCATGAAATAAACTAAAATGACTGCGAGGAAGATGTTAGTTGTAGACTTACATAGAATGCAGTGACAGTTCCAGCAGAGTCACCCTCAACAAGCTTAATCTGAACAGTAACTTTCCCAAACATATATTTGCTCTTTGATTGAAACCCAGTACCTAAAATTTCACAAATAAGCAAGCAACTAAGCAAAACTACCAAAAAACATCTTGAATTCACAACAATACACCATTAAAAAAAAAAACTCAAAAAAGTACCAGAGAGATGATCCAATTTCATTCTAAGAATTTCTCCTTCAGTTGTCAAATGGTCAAAAGCCCAACTGGGTTGATACAGTTCCTCAAATTTTGCAGAGCTAACCAAACCCACCATAAACAGCACAACAAAACTCGAAAAAACACAATTAAAAGATACCATTTTTTTTTAATTTCAGAGTTAGATGAATTTATCTCTTGTTTAGATGAATAGGCCACAATGAAATGGAGTGCATTTTATAGCAAAAATGAGAAGCCATACTGCCACGTCAACAAACATTTAAGTTACACGTCATTGTCCACGTAGGACACGATACAAACGATGTGTCAGAGGGTAAAAAAATGAAAAATATTATAGCCGTTAGCACTAATTGGCTTAGCTGGAATTAAAAAAAAGTTGGTCCCATGGTGGGGAACAGCACAGTAGGTGTAGTCACTATTGAGAAAAGGATGAGTACTTGTACTTGACTAATGATAGATTGACACGTGGAATATTACAGCTGGGTTATGGCAGTGTACAGTTGTCATTAATTTTGGCTGTAGCAGATTTTTAAAAAAAGGGAAATTCTTTTTCCTTTGTAAAAGCTAAGTATTCTATTCGCGTGTAGTGAAAAAAAGACACTTCTTTTAATTCGTACAAGAGAGGTTTATAAGTAGATATATATTGATATATGTTCATTTGCTCAATTTTATATGAATTTAAAGATATAAGTATAGTTAGATATTTATTGAGAGGCATAATTTATGTATAATGCATATATTATATAGGAAGTGCTAAATGACGAGGAAATTTGGTAAGAAAATTGAAAAAATTATAATATTTTTTTTATTTTCAAATAAACTGATATTTTTTCCATTTTTTAGTTAAAAAGTATTAAAGTTAAAAGGGTAAGAATATTTTAAAAAGGGAAAATAACATAGATAAAATAGGCATAATACATAAATGTGTCATTTAACTTGGCTTCATTTCACATTTATGCCCTCAAACTTCGAATATGCATAAGTAGACACATAAACTTGTATAAAGTTGAACAAGTAGACACATTAGTCCTATGTGACACAATACACGTAGGACACCACGTAGGACAAAAAATGACATGAAAGATGCCATGTAGGACATGTGTGTCTATTTGCTCAACTTTATACAAGTTTAAATGTGTACTTGTACACACTCAAAGTTGAAGGGGATAAATGTGATTTGAAGCCAAGTTAAAGAACATATTTATGTATTATGCCGATAAAATATCATTCTGGCCAATTTTTTTGGCCAAAAAGATTTTTCCATATTATATTTTGTATGGTTGATACCCTTATATTAGGGAGAGATGATAATAGATATGACGTATTTGCAGATTTCTGAGGACATGTTTAGATAGAAGGATATGGACGTGGCGTATAAGGATAATAGGTGGTGAGAAGTGTTCTTATTCCGATATTTGGTTGGATACGACTCGATTGTAGTATTTGTGTAGAGTTTTTGAGTATCATTTGTGATTTACTGTGTATAGGTGACTGGACCTTATTGTTCATGTTACGATGTCTTTCATATATGTGCCGCACTCTTTTGCTATTAGATGTTATGTTTTTATTTTGATTACTACTCTTATTTGCTTGAATCGGGTTTGGGAGGGGGGGAGGGGTATTGTGGAAACAAACTATTTACCTTCTAGAGATAATGGTAAGATTGCGTAGTACTCTATTCCTTCCAGATCCCAATTTGTGGAATTTCAGTGGGTTTGTAGTTGTTGTATCCTTATGCTTATTATTTAGAGGTGAAATGAAAATTTAAAATTTTTGAGTTCGAGTTCATTAATTTGTTTGATTCAAAATTAATTATTCCCAACTTACCCTCTACCGACGCTCCTTAATTAATAATTCATAACTTCCTCGAAATAGAGAGTGATTCTTAATAGTATGAATGAATTATGTTACTGAAAATATGATATTATTACTAAAATAGCAATCATAGATATTACGATAAGTTAAACGTGTTAGAAGATTTATTACTTTATATATAATTGGAAGCAATCTTTTTTCTAAGGTTGGCCCATGAATAACAAAGAGTGGAAGGAAGGAAAATAAAATGAGGAACATATGGTGGAATATAATTGAAAACACAATCGCAGCCACGTTACATCATTAATCTCAAATATGTAGTTAATCTCTTAAATTTGCAAATAAATTTCATTTAGTTTCTCAAATTATATGTGATATATTTCGATTGAATATCTAAACATATTATAAAGTGTTTTCTAAATATTTTCTATTTAAAATTTTAAAGTGTGCTTTCTCAAACGTCTATTATATAGATAAGTTGCTCACTTAAATATGTCACAGTCATTATTTATACAAATTAACCTCGATAAGACCTGAAATGCCATTCATGTTCAAATTGGTGTGAATCTGTATATAAGAGACGGCATATTCTATATAATCTACTAATTTATGTAAGGTGAGCTTATAAACATACACACAAACCTTTTCAAATATGTGAGAAATGTTTTATCATGTGTTTATACGTTTATTCAAATATCTTCAAGAAATTTACTACTACAAAGAATACGTACCATATGTTTTCAAAAATCTATTTTTGAAATTATACTTACTTGATGATAGTGAAGAAGCTTGTGGGGTTGTTGGTTACTTTTATTCTTTGCATTTGTTTTTGGAATTTGTATAGTGTGATAATGTCAGTGCCAGCTGCAACTTTTTGCCAGGGCGCACTTATCATACTCTTAACATCTTTTTTTTTCTCTCTTTATACTATGCTTTTCTTATTTAAAGCTACTTATATAATTTTGAATCTACAATGCACACTAGATTAGTAAGTATACATTTTAGAGCCTCAACATGCATGTGTCCCATATTACACAACTTGTTTAGTATAAAATGTTTCAATTTATGTGATAGTATTCGAACTTCGTTCAAAAATTATATGTTATGAATTTAAATGGTAACCCAAACATTGTATTTAACTCACTAAAATATGAAAGGTAACCAGGGGCGGACCCACGTGGGTTTCAGGGGGTTCACCCGAACCCCTGTCGGCAAAAAATTACACTGTATATATAAGGTAATTTTCTGTATTTATGTGGATATATATATTTTGAACCCCCTCAATGACAAGGAGAAAGAGATAGCCTAGTGGCAAGTTCCCTGAAAATTAAGCCTTACGTCGAGGGCTCGAATCCCTGCATTAGCGTTTTATTTTTTTCTTTTTCAGTTTCAGTTTTATTTTTCTTTTTTAAAGGTTTCAGTTCCGTTTTTGACGTTTTTTTTAGTTTTTTATTTTATAAAACATGCTAAAAGTGTGGTTTTAAACCCAAAAAAATTCAAGGATCCGCCACTAAAACTAAATACTACTACTTTCTTGAAATTTTGTTTTGTTGGCTTATATATACATGTTTATACTTTTATTTTTCGAACCCTTCTAAACGAAAATCTTGGGTCCGCCACTGAAGGTAACACATAAATTGGGACGAGGTGAGTATCATTTTAAGTACAAAACGAAGAAATATTCTACAGCTGGATTCTCATATTAGTAAAGAAGCATACACTAAAAAATGTTTTTTTTGCTAGGGTTTAGTAATTGAATATAAAGGTTATTCAGAGAATTAATTATAATAACAAAATGATAAAGAGGAATGTAGCAGGTGAGATCTGGTTGAGACTTCAGACAGATCCCAGATTATCCTGATGTTGAATGTTTTATTTACTTCAATTTGCAGATAAAACAGTTGTCTTCCAATAAGTAATAGTAATATATTTCTAATCAAATCCCTCAAAGAATGTATCCTCTGTATAGGTTTTTTCGTTTCTGAGTAAGGTGAGATATCACAAAATTAAATTTATGTTTATTTAATTGAAGATATAACTTATCTCGTGATAAATTGATATTTCAAATTTAGTATTATTTTATTTCATTCAAAAGATAGATAAATTATTTAGAAATAACCTTGTCAGCGAACCAAACGATCCAGATGATATTATTTTGGATATGTTACCATCAATAAGTTTTTTTGGATGGTAAAAATGAATTTCCATAATTGAAATTGCTTTGTTCACCGATAGAAATGTACTGTTTGATTGGTGTTGTGTCAAATCTTCATAATTGAATTGCTCTTTTCATTGAAACAAAGAGAATAATTTTTTATCCTTTTTATTTTTTGGGTTTTCGATAAAGGAGCACTGAGTTGATGGATCTATTTTATGAACTTTATTTCTTTTATCTTTTTGGCATTCAATTGATTTAGAAAATTGACAATCAAGTTGAAAGGAAGAAGTCCAGCTACCAAACTATCCCTAATAATTGTATATTTTTTTTTTTTATCATATTAGTATGAGAAAGATTGCCACTTAAAGTATTTAGATGAGTCCAGATGCAATCAAGTATGTCCAGTTTCATGTATCTGAGGATATGTGTCAAATTTGTTTTAAATACATTGTATCCAAGTGAATTCGTATGTATATGGGATACATAACAAATTTCGTTCACTTTCCTCGTCATATGCAAATCACACCAAATATATGTATCTAGTATGATTCACATATATCTGAAATACATAAAAAAATCTCACTCGCCTCTCTCCCTATTTTAGTGTATCTGGTAGCAAAAATACTTGTATCTAAGTGAATCTTTCTCAATATATGATAGAAAACTCTTAATTAGTGATAAGATATTTAATATTTTGAAAGTATAAATAATAATAATAATAATAATAATAATAATAAATAATAATAATATATATGACAGTGAAGTACGTCTAATTACTACGTAGTTTCTCCTTCTTTTTTTCCTTTTCTATATTTGATAAATTTCTAGTTCTAATTAAATATGTTTCAAATAGGAATTTGTTTTTTCTATATTCGATAACTTTCTAATTCCAACAATTTAGATGATATGTTTATAAATGACATTTTAGTACCATAAATAACTTCAATTAAATATTACAGCATTTAGAGTGAAATTTTACTTATTAGAATTAGTGGAGAAATTTCACGAAGGGTGTTCAAGTGTTGAAGTGGACGTGCTCTTCTTAAAAAGTGAAAAAAAATTGCTACTAGTGAGATTTGAACACATGAACACTTTAAGTTCGTATGTATTTTACTTTTTCAAGGCGTCTGAAACCAATAAGCTACATCACAATATGGTGTCAAAAGTGTCCAAAATATATTATTTAGCCAATTTATTTATCATTTTACTTATATATACTGACATAATGATGGCTACACCACTGAATTTAGAATTTCATATCTAATCAAAATAAGATAGTTATAAATGAATACGCAGAGAGTAAGTAATTTGTTTGGAGAGAGAACTTAATTAGCGCATGGGTTGACGTAAGGTTTTAAGAAGACATAAAGAAAGCCAAAAAGTGGGACACAGAGTCCATTCTAGTCCTCTTATATAATTTAGGCTACATTTTTTTTTTAAAATAATAAATGAAAGGAAATGGTTAGGTTTTTTTACAATAGTACATATTTTATTTTATTAAATGAGTTTTATGTCTTCCATGCTACGATTCCTTGCTGTCCAAATTAAGTGTCGATATAGGTTAGGAAGCTGGACAATAATAGCTTCTTAATGTAAAGTTAAAATCGAATGTTACCGCAAGAAAAGAAGTGGCATTTGAAAAGGGTCCCGAGTCTGAATAGAGCCTGACTAAATTCAGATCGCACATTGTATAGGTTTCATTCGGAGATGACGCTTCCAACATGGTTTTTTCTATATCCAGAGCTCGAATTCGAAACCTCCGATTTCCATTATTATACATAACTAATCCTCCATATGACTTAATAACATTGAGGGATGTGTCAACTTCAAAGTTACTGGCAGAGCATGCCCAAATTGTTATGGGGTGTATGGGCTTCTGATTCAATGCCCAAATTGTCAAAGGCTTAACTTGTTTTCATTATAAAAGGTACACTACTTTTCAATGTAACATAATTACCATTCAAACGATTTAATTATTTGAAGGACAGTACAAAGTATTAGCTTGGTCATTTTCTAGTGGAATTTTAAAAAAAAACGAAAAATTGGGGTGGAGATAGGGAAATGGGAGAGAGGATTACAATGTGAGAAATCGAACGCTCACAAAAAATGTGAGAGTTCATATAATCAACCAACTAAGTTACTAAGATTCTCTACTAATAGAAAATAATTGAACGAATATTTCGAACTTTATATTTGGTTGAACACAAACATAACCTAAAGTTGATCCAAAATTTTATTTAGACACATCAACTAAATTACATTTTAATTGCATACTCAATCAACAAAAAAACAAAGTATGACACACTCGTTGTTGACGTAGGAAAACAATAAATTAACTTATTACATGAGATGTTTTTAGTTTATTAAAAAGGAAATATATTTTAAAAATTAAAATGAAACTCAAAAAACTTCACATCTTCTAAATAGACAAACAAAAATTTGAAAAAAAAAAATTGCACTTGGAATTTATTTTGTAACTTTTAGGCTTTTATGATTTGTTTTTTACTTTTTTTGCCTTTTCACACGCATGTTTGTTGTGAATTCGCATCTCGTCAAGTCAATATAATGTGTCAAAATGACATAGTTAAACCCAAATGCAAGTGCTTCAAATACAAATTCAATTTGAAGTATCAATATATATGTTTTTCTATATCGATGGTATTCAAATTTACTCTACGACAACCCACAAAATTTAATGTAGTGGTTAATAGTAATAGGTCATTGAATCTATAGAAATCTACTCTCCTCTAGGATGCACAAAATTTAACACAATATTTTTCATCGTCAGATATGGTGTAACGGATGAGGTTGTTTTTTTTTAACTATTCGATCTGTCTACTTTTAATTGTCATGTTGCGTTTTTCAAAAGTCAATTTGATTAATTTTCAAAGTTAAATTAGATTACATTAATTCGATATTTTACACAAAAAAGTTTCTATATTTAAAAACTATACGAAAAGTACTATAAATTCCAATTTTTTACTTATCAATATGATGAAAAAATACATCATAAAATGTTAGTCAAAGTTACTACTCCCTCTGTCCCTCATTACTTGTCAACTTTTGAATTGACATACCTATTAAGAAACAATAATTGACATAGTGACTTTACCATTTTATCCCTATTTATTATGAAGTGGGTGAATTAAAAGTTTAAGCTTTTTAAAAAGTTCTATCTTTTTCAAAGTAATTAATCGATGTATAATAGATAGAAAAAATTGTCGTCCTTTCTTAATTTGCCAAAATGAACAAGTAATTAAGGACAACTATAAAAGGAAAAGTGGACAAATAATTAGGGACATATAGAGTATTGTTTTGACTCTAAAAAAGGAAACTATGATAATTAAAAATGGATGAAGGTAGTAGAAGTTTTTGGTTCGATCCCTGAATATAGAAAAATCTTTGATAAAAGTGTTTCACCCTCCTCTCCAAATAAAGCCCTACACGACACATATAGAGAATAATCGAGCTCCAATACGTATACTAAATAGTGAATGAAATTTTGGAACTTGAATTGGGTTGGGAGAACGAAGAAGTTTGTCCATTGGGGAAAAGAGTAGAGAGGAAGGCAAGTGACGTGAGAAATGTGAAAAGAGGAGAAGGCACACATCTTAATGTCAAACATGTCTTATCGTTCTCTGCAAAAATCAGTAAAAATCCAACAAGTAACTTGTGCACCATCAACTACTACATATAGTAACTCTATTATTGGACCCTTTCTTTCATTGGGTTTATATTATTCCGTTCACTTTTAATTGTCTATGATAACTATTCTCTCTATCTTATTTATTAGTCAATTTTTAAATTGACATATCTATTAATAAAAATCAATAATTGACATAATGAATTTATCATTTTATCTCTATTAATTATCAAGTGGATAAATTAAAAAAACTTAAAATTTTCAAGAAATTCTACATTTTTCAAAGTAATTAATAGAGAATATAATGGGTAAAATAAATTTGTCCTTTCTTGATTCGTCAAAATGGATAAGTAATTAGATACAATTAAAAAAGAAAAGTGAACAAATAATTAGAGAGAGAGGGGGAGTAGTAATTTTTAGCATATCAATAAAAAGATAATTTTTTAATTTGTGTTTTACCTTTCAAACATAAATAACTTATTTTTCAAATTATATTAAAAGTATACGTCAATAACCCATATAATATGATTGTTTATTAAGAAACGTGCAAAAATTAAAGTGGTAAAATAAAAATAAAAAGAGGTAGTAATATGACTACAATAATTATGGGTGGAACTATAGTAATGTAAAAATTACCAGTCCAACATCATTCATCGAAAATTACTGTATGTATAGATCAAACGTTACTTAATGTTTGTATATATGATAGGGAAAATGCATAAGTACCCCCAGCCTATGCCCGAAATCCCAGAGACACACCTAATCTTTACTAAGGTCCTATTACCCCCCCGAACTTAATTTATCTATAATATTCTACCCCTTTTCGATCTACGTGGTACTATCCTTGAAAAAAATGTCAACATGCATTGGGCCCACAAGACAGTGCCACGTAGGCCAAAAAGGGATAGAATATTACATATAAAATAAGTTCGGAGGGGTAATAGGATCTTAGTAAAAATTAGGTGTGTCTCTGGGATTTCGGGTATAGGTTGGGGGTACTTATGCATTTTCCCTATATAATATTTTGAATACTCTTTTACGCCATAGAGAGTGACAACTCTGTGGCAAGACTGTGCATGAAGTTGGATGCTTAGCTTCTTTCCCCTTGTCCCACATATTTATTCATATTATTTTATGGCTTGCCTTTTTTGCTTTAAAACTGGGCCTAAGTTGTTTTTTAATTACATATTATTTTATATTTGATTTTAATCATTTTGTTGTGAATTAAAAAAAATATTAGTATTTATAGTTTGAATACCGTTCATAAAATTTCTAACAATGCCAAACTGAACAACTCATCAGGCCATCACCCAACCCTTTTTTTTTATTTGTGCTTCTCAATATTCAATAATTCGAAATTTATAATTCCTTCGGACTAACCTGAATTCTTTGTATTAAAAATTTCTTTTATTTTGAAATTAAAACAAATCCGTCTAACATGTGTTATTCTAACAACCAACGACGAGCACCTTAATATACAATCACTCAAAGGAGTTCAAGTCTTTCATAAATAAACTACGAGGTGCTTGTACGTAGTACATTTTTATAAAATATTTGTAAAAAGCATGACAAATAATTCAAATCAGAGAAAACAATAGCTAAACTAATTAGATCTTTAATAGTAACATGATTCTTTTAATTTTTCGAAATGTAAGTTAAAGAAAGGACATTAGAGTTTGGAGATTTGAGAAGACATAGAAAGTCCCAAATGTAAGACGTGATAAAAAGACGGCTTTTTCATGGAAAACCAAATATCTATACAATGCACGTGAGGCTGTTGAATTCTATGCACCCATATTTGCACATCAATACACTACTCCTCTATTCCGTCAGTGACAAAGATTTTCACATATTGTGTTATTGATCGATTAGGATTACGGTAAAATAGTAAGTATTTTTTTATTTTTAATTAAATAGTCTAGAGTTTGAGTTTTCATGGATATGGAGTTGCCTTTATGTTAGAAAGCGTTTTACCAATGTGAGACTTTTCGGTGCGAATCTAAATTTAGTGGAGCACCAATATCACTAGAGACGGAGCCAACATTATGAGTTTGTGGGTTCTAAATTTCCTTCCCCTTCCTTATCATTGAGTTGTCAATCAGTTTTGTTAGGGGCTCGCAAGTTATTACTTAATTTTCTAGTACAAATATAGGGTGTACGGAAAAGCTACTGGGTCTCCACCTGGCTGCACCCCAACCAATATGGATATCGAATATCGGTTAGGAAAATAAATTCACATATTGACTACACAAACATGATATTTTAAAATATCATTTTATAAAATTTGTGATGGAATATACTTTTTCTTTCGTCTCACTTTCGCGGATTAAAAGAAGGGGAGAACTAACCTACGTTTTTATGTTTGTCAGCTTTTTCTCTTGTTGTAAAAAATTAGCTCGTACCCTTTTTATATGTCTAGAAAATCATGGGATAAGAATTAAACATGTAATTAATTTATTTTTTTGTAATCAGTTGAGCGTTACTACTTTTGAAATCTCTCTTCGAAAGCAAGCAAAATAGGTTCATTTTTACACAAAAAAATAACTTTATTTTACATATAATAGATCGTAAACACTATTTATTGCTATTTATATTATAAATGATCAAGAAATCTTAATTCCCGAATTTAATCAGAAAAAATACATTGGAAAGGATAGAAATCGGAGATGTAACGGGCCTGATGATTCTTAACCCAATCCACCGCTTGGGCCCAAATTAGAAAGCAGCGCAGTCCAAAGAGGCCAGAATAAAATTAGGTGGGATGACGGGTTACCGTATATTTCGGTCATGTTGATAAGCAAAATAATTGAAGTGTACATTTACGTAAGTTTCTCTTTTGAGTTTACTACGAAAGTTTAGGCACTGTTTTGAAAAATGATAGGTAAATAGACACATGTTAATGCATAAATAAAATTTGGAATAAGATGCAGCTCAACTTTAACGATTATTATATACGTAATTTTTTTTTTATATAAAAAAAGGAATCTAGAGTGTCCAAGCAACACACAGTCACACACCCTGAAATTTGTAATGAGCCTAATCTTGTTGGATATAGTTTCTTGGGCCGGCCCATAATTAGAGTGTTCCGGCCCACAACAGATGTCGAATGAAGCTGAAATGGGCCTAATGTTGGTTGAATGTAACTTCAGCCAACAGTAGATATTGAACCAGGAAAACACCAGTTTTATTATGTATGCTCTCTCTTTCTTCGAATGCCTCGCCCGGTTCACTAGACTACTGGCTTAACAAGCTCTTATCCAGTGCTCTTGTCGCACATTTGGCGGGCAGAACACTCGTTTATCTGATTTTTCTCTACTCTCCTGTTACTATAGCCATGAGCGATTTATATCTCCAACTCACAAGTCACAACCATAGTTTGTGATCGATTTTGAATATGATATAACATATGTTTGATAATAGGAGTGTGATAAACAATAAATGAGAAATTTAAATTAAATTATTTTCAAATTTATAAATGATTCATTCTTTTCTATATGAACTAGCTAGTAATGAAATAATGTCATGTAAAATGATTTTGAATACACGAATAAGTATTGTTTCTTAATTCTTAACATTTAAGTATACAACTGCTAATATAGGATTTTCACTTAGGAGTTTGAAAAATAACAATGTGGTGTCTAGGATTTAAACTTGAAATCTCAAAATAAATTTACAACCTCCTAAATGGTTTAGTCAATCTCTTGTTTTATGTTCTAAGGATTGAATTCAAAATCTATATATACGTAAAATAAAAAAAGTAAAAAAACTCATCTCAAATATACATAAATATAATATCATTTTTTGTCGAGTTATTTGGGTGAACACCCTCCCGACCCCTATATACCCCCTCCAAACATGGATGAGGAGGAAAATCGAAGTAATTTGTTTTAGCAAAAATTAGTTTAGTATTCTTTCCAACACCAGCAAAACGAAACATCTTCATAATTAAACCACAAATATCATTAAATCAACTTGCATCATCTCTTTTTTAAAGTCTAAGAAGTACATTTTAAAGTCTCGTAATTTTTCCTTATAACAACCTCAAGCTGGAATATATTTTGGAATACAAAAATGTTCAATTAACTATAAGATTCTAACTAATTTGATCTTTGCTGTAATATTTGATTTTATGTATCGAAGTACTATCTGATGTTTACCTTTTTAATTAGATTAAATATTAGAGGTGAGGCTCATCTCCCAAGGTAAGTCAATTAAAAAGAGGTTAATGACAGTTTAGCTACTGTTAATAACGGCTTTATTACGCCTTAACCCTGTTGGTCGGTTCTGTAGGGAATAATGTTTTATTTTAAATTACGATTATCATTAAGAATATTCGACTCTATGAATTAAATTTATTAAACAATGTCGTGAATTTTAGACTCTACGTCCGTTTATTTTTATTTGTTCACTTTGAACTTTGTACGTCATCAAAATAGCATATTAATATGAATATTTTAACATAATATTCATATTAATTGATATTTAATACTAGGTGTTGAAAAAATAATCTGAAAAATAAGTAATTAATTTTACATTAAAGCATGGGAAAAAATAATTTTCCTTTCTTGGTATAGTAAAAGTGATAAGTAAAAGTAAAAAAAATAATCTATTTTAGAATAGTGAATAAGTAAAAGTGAATAGAAAGAGTAAAATTCATTTTAAGTTATTCTACCAGTACTTTTACTCCCTCATGTCTATTTTAGTTAGCGTGCTTATTAAGAATAATCGATTAAAAATAGTTATATTACTTTTCACTAACCTTATTCAATATATGTGGAAAGAGATTAATATAGTAACGAAAGAATAGTATTAAATTGAAATAAAAAAATATATATAAGGACCTTTTGAATAAATCTTTTTTTTAATGGGTGTGAAGGAAAAAAAATATAGCAAGTAAAAATATATAAGGATGCAGATGTTTAACAGATTTTATATGGTTTATATGCCAATTATTAACAATGTTAATCCTTAATTAATCTGCATGGCAACTACTAAGTTGACTTCATTATAACTACGTGACGGTAAAGATTCTTCTAAGTTCTTGTACGACTAACTATATAATAAGGAAAATAATTGAGTTAGGTAAGAAAGAGTTACTAGAAAAAAAAAGGGGATGGCGGAGTCAGGATTTTCAATATGGGGGTTCAAAATCTATAGAAATAGACACACGAAATAGTCGAAGGGGGTTCAACATCTACTATATATACGTAAAAAAAAAAAAGAGTGGGGGGGAGGGGTAAGAAAAGAGTTAAAAGTTACGTGTTTTAAAATAATACGGTATTTTATTTTGTAGTGAAAAAAGACTATTTGTAGTAGTGTCCCAACTCACTAAACTTTATATTCCATTATATAGTACAATATAAAATTATATTTTCATAGACATTAAAGTAATTTAATTTTACATATTATAATAGTAAAGTACTGAATCTTTCCTGCTAATAACAACAAAACTACCGATCAAGGTGAATTTAATGTTATACTATGGGAAATTTAGAAGTTGTTAGTTACTTTAATGTGACAAATTAAAATAGTTTCGTGATTTTACTATCACATTAAAAATGAAGTTCATTAATCATACATGAAAACAAACCTAAGTTCCGAGTTAAATATTTAGACTTTCAAAGACCCCCATGACAATATTAATCGTCTAATCAAGTAAACTCACTTACTTTATGGATACCATCAACCATAGTATGAGACAAATATCCACAGCCAGTTTTCACACTTTGTTCAGAAAAGTCTGTTTTTTCAAAATTCCTTTTGCTGCCTGTTCTGCCCCTCCAACAAATGCAGTGGGGTTGGGTAAGAATATCAATATGAAAAATTCAGTTTTTTGATAGAAACTTCTCATCTTTATGTATTAAGAGATTATTTTACTTGTTTTATAGACAATTTTTACAACTAGCATCATGCCATTGTCTCATTATGAGAATGAAATGGAAAGTGACTTTACATTATCATCCTTCTGCCATAAATCTCAGGGAATTATCAGATTTTTTTTATTTCATTTTACTTTTATGCCTCAAATTATAATTCAGCTTTTCAATTGTTCTTAATTCCTTTTTCCATACCTATATGCTCAAATACTTTCTGATTAGTCCAAATCATTCTACTATTGGCAGCCAGAAAAAAGTAAGTGGTGGGGTAAAACTAGTATGTACTCCCTCTGTCCGACTTTATATGTAATAGTTTGATTTGTCACAAATTTTAAGAAAGGTTTTTGAAATTTGCCATCTAAAATAAGTGTCATATTATGTGACTGTAAATCATTTTATTAAGGGTAAAAATAACATTTTAATGTAAATTTGTTACTAAATATAGAAATATATCATTACTTTTGGAACTGACTAATAAAGAAAGTGAATCATATAAAATGGGACAACTAGAGTAGTAGTTATAGTACACTTTGCTATTTACATACAACATTTCAAAAAATAATAATATTAATAAAGTAAATAAATCAAGAACATAACCTAGGTAATGATCTAGCATTATTATGGCTTGCTATTCTTGATTTCAACATCTTTGCCATTTGATTTTGCATTTTCCTACAAGCTTTTTCCAATTCTAGTACTCTCCATTGCATGCCTTGTAAATGTTCTTTGAGCTTCTCATTCTCTGTTGAAAGATCTAGCTTTCCCGCGTATAGCACGATTTGTTGATCTTCATGTCCTGGACTTGCTGTTTCCACGAAACTACAAGGCGAATCGAGGTATGGACTGGCTTGATTGGTTTCTTGAAGTAAGCTTTTGAGCTTTACTTGCTGAGTTATGAGAGCTTGTCCAGCAGATTTTGAAGGGAACTTTTTGTTACAAGCAAGGTGGCTACAAGCCTCAGATGACAACTTCTCGTAGCTCAGTCCACTACATACTTTCATCTTTTCCTCTTCGGATAACCCGGAATGGACCTGCAATTTGTCATCGATGATCAACGTTTGACAAGTCATCTAAATATCGAAACAATGCCTAAATAATTTGCCATAATCTTGAACACGAAATAATTGTATCAGTCTAAATAAGCATCAAAATGCAAAGAAACAAGTGATGAATTGAAGGCCTCTTAGGGAGAATCGAAAAGGCATACCTCGAGATACATAACCGTGGCATGGTATATTGCATCATATGAGTCCCTAGCAGACTCGGGGAGCGACCTGACCAGGGCAAGGAACTTGGAAGGTTTTAGGCATGGATCAGGAGCTACTTCTGCTATGTACAAGTCCATCAAGCTAGCAACTTTCCTCAATCGAGTTAACGGAACACAACATGCCCCTTTGCTGATGAATGATTTCAATAACCTAAGAAGTAAATTTACATCATATAAATAACTCGATCCAACAGGTGACGGGAGCAGGAGGTTATCCAAAGTCGCTTGATCCAACTGGAAGCCAATCATGCTCTCTAACTTGTTCCTGGAGCACTTGCTTATCTTTAAATTCAGAGTAATTCGAAGCATTCCAAATAAGGTTTTGAAGGAAATGCAGCTTAAATCTAGCAAATGAAGCATCTCAATAACAGTCTCCATGGTCTTGCATTTCTCGTCCATCGTTTTGGCCGCTGAAAATCTTGATTTTTGGTAATAGAACAGGAACTTACTAAGAATACCATGGTCAAGGTTTTTGGATACCATTTGCTTTACCAAAGTTTCAATCAAAAAGGGGTCAAATGAACCAAGATCCTCAAACCACCATGTTGCCCGAAATGCACTATTTCTCAAGCTCTCTGTACTTTTCGTATCACATGACAACCGAAATCCAGAGCTGTCAGCAGAAGAAGTTGACGGACAAGGGCTGGTTTCACACGAAGACGCAACCCTCCCAATAAGAGAATCCAGATATTTATCAATTACACCGGAAGAGCTTGCCACAGGCATCAAATTTTGACACAATCTTAGAGCATCAAGAAGCTCAGACCAAGTCCAATACCTTACATCTTCGAGCGATTTCTCAGTTAGTTCAAACAGATTTTGGTTCCCGGATACAGACTTCTCCATTTCCATATAAGAGGCAGCACAATATAGAGTTGAAACATTAATAGAATTTATCTCAACCTTCCCTTTGCTGTAACAAAATCTTGTAATTAGCTCAAAACTCTCAGCTCCACCAGGAAAGTCATGAAATATCACCTTTAGATAACGCGTCCCTCGTTTCGATTTTCCTATCAACTTGTTTATTCTCCCTGAATACGAACATATAACCTTCTGCATAAATTTACAACAAAACACAATCAAATAACGAAACTAGCATATTCAACAAACCAAGAATGATAGTCAATACTTATTTAGGGACCATCTTAAGTACTATTTAATAAGATTTCATTAGTAATCATTCAATCACTTTCATAATTTAAGATATAAGAACATTATCAAGGGCATTAATTAAAATCACAAAAAGCAAAAACTTAATTGAATAATGTAAAAGAATTTCCAAAGGAATGATGACAAGTCGTTATACTAAAATTAAATTGAGGAAAAAAAGTCTGTGATATACCAGCAAAGTAGGGAAAGCATAGTAATGAGTTGATTTGAGAGCAACCTTTTTGGGCACTCTAGAAAGATGTGAAAGAAGCAAAATTTGGGCCAAGAACATTTAAACCTCATAATAATAATAATGGGAAAATACATAAATTCCCCACTAACTTGTCTTGAAAAGTCAGTAACACATTAAAACTATCCTGGTGACCTATTACATACCTAATCTTGTTTAAAATGATGAGTTCAGGGCAATTTCGCATCATCAATAATAAATGAGTGGAAACATACGAAAAAAACAAACAAAAGTGGCGGTGATTTTACAAATTATATTGGAGAAAATTAAAGTGGCCAAGAAATAGTACAAACTTATCCCCACACATGAACAATGTAGGTACAAAATTTAATTTTGTGTTAAAAAATAAGTAGCAAAAGTTAAGAACAATAATGTAGAAAGAGTTAAAAGACAGCAAAGAAAACATATAGGAGAATGATCATGAACTTCACAATAGCACAAAATGGAGCCAGACAAACTCAAACTAAACTTAAAACCAGTCTATTTTGCTCGAATTCTTTAAAAATATCGAGAAAATTAGTGTCCTTTTAGAGAGGATCTATCACAGGTGTCACAACATTTTCGGAGAGTCCGAACAACTAATGGACTATGTGTGGCAACATTTTCAGAGAGTCCGAGCAACTATGGGAAAAAAGCACAATTTTGCATACAGAAATTGGACAAAACAGAGGAACCAAGACCAGAGAATTAGAAATGAAACAGAATAACACTAATTGAGAACAAAGCTTGTAGTTATTTACAAAGGACAAAAGAGAAGAAATTTTACCTTATCAACCATAAAGATTTGTTCACCATTAACATCCACTTGAAGATCACAAGAAACATCCATTAGAGTCAAATTAAGAGTCCCTTTTGGAATTTACTTGAATAAAAAACCAATCTTGGAAAATACCCACATAGATTTGAGAAGAAAACAAGAAGTTATTCTGAAATAAGCATAAAGACAAATGGAAAAAGATGTGTTCTTGATTATACAAACTGAGAATAATAATAAAAGCTTAGAGAGACAAGAGTATGGGTGAAGCAAAGAAGGGGTGTCTCAAGGACAGAGTTAAATAACAGAATATATAAATGCATATAATAAAAGGGGGAAAAAAATGAAAACTTTCAGTGTGGAGTGAAAGAGAAAAATGTTTATATGGTAAGACAAAGAGAGTTGTTGACTGCTCACTAATCTATATCTGACATTCCTGTAAAATAATATGAGTCAATTTTTGATAAGCATATGCTACTTCTGGCTAAATCAAGAGCTGAACTTATTATATATGTAATAATATCTGCTGGTTTTATTATATTGTGGTTCTCAACTCTTTTATATTTGTGATTCCAGCAGAGGGTGTGGTAGAGTGAATGAGATTACATTTTTTTTTCGAGTTTTGAATATGAAAAAATTATTGGTAAATAGACTTTTACCAAATGGGGTCATATGAAACACGAAATTAAATTAATCAGAATTTGATGCAATTTTTTTTTAAAATTACTTTCGTGAGCAGTCACAACATTCTTACTAATATAATATAATAAAATTTAAATGATAATTAAGAGAAATATTATTTTTAAATTAATATTATAATATTTTTTCTGTATCAAAATAAATATCATTTTAACAAAGTAATTATCGCTTTAGAAATGGTTCAACTCTTTGACAACCTAAAAAAAATAATCAAAAGTTCTGCCTTCTTCTCTATCTTTCCAAGGGCCGGAAGGGTAGAGGCCTTTGGTATCCCCTCCAGTCAAGAATTAGAGTCTCACAATCACTAGTCAGTATGCTTCTATTTCATGTTTTTCTTTGTTAATGGTTCGATATTCTAGGGTCTTAGGCATAGAGGAACCATATCAATTCATTTCAAACTTGGTGGTTAAACTCTAGTACGGTGACAATATTGTAAGGGAGAATCTTTGGAAAAATAGCTTGACGCCAGGATGATAAAAGGCTTAACACCTCTCATTCTTTTTACTTTTTCAATAAAAACGAAAATTGAAAAATCAAAAGATCATATTCAAAACCCCAAATAAAAAAAGAATTTTTTTAAAAAAAAACCCCAATTGTGATATTCCTTCTCTCCCACTTCACACCTCAACTATGTTTTTATATTAAAGAATGTATTTTTTTAATAGTGCTCAATTCTCAAATAAACATTTGACAAATAGTTTCAATTTAGTAAATGATATCCTTATATTTAAATGAGCTGAAAAGAGTTATTATTCACTGTATTTCAATTTATTTGTCTAATTTTAACTTGACACATAGTTTAAGAAAAGAAGAAAAATCTTTGCATTTTGTGATTTTAAATTTAAAAATATATGAAATATATCAAAATATCATTTAATCATATGATTTTTTAGACAACTCATGTAGAAAGTTAGAATTAAAGAATTATAAAGAAAATATTCTTTTTAAAATAATTTTTTTTAAATAAAAATAAAATGAACAAACAAGATAATCGACACCACTTATATTAAAACGGAGAAAGTACCATACAATTACAATTGGTAACAACCATCGAACCAAGCTGCAGTTTCTTTCCGGATCAGTCACTCTATTAATTAATCTCTCACTGCCGTATAACATAAGTTGACGCTGTTTTATTTTATTAAAAGTAAATTGACATATTTGCCACTGCAAAGCACCTTTCCTCATATTTTTATTTTTTTTGTCTGTTACATTATCTTTTGCATATTTTCAGTTTTGAGCATGACCAAAGCTTTTGCTTTTTCTCCTGCTTGTGGAAAAGAACAATTTATGTTTTCAAGATCAACAACAATGCAATTTTTCTCTGTGAAAAAATAATTAAAAATTGTAGTAATGTTTAAAAAAGTATGGATAAAAAGGAATTTTAATTATATATACTAGAGTATTAATTAATTTTTTTGTTAAGAAGTGTTTTAAAATATTTAAAAAAATTCCTTTATAAACTTTTCATTTTAGATTTAATAAGAGAATTTTATATGATCAGAAGTTTCAAAAGTCCTTATAATCCCAAACAAATGATGTTAAGACCACAAATTTGAAAAATATATCTTTCTTTGTAATTAGTTTTCTCTAAAACGTACTATAAATAGTATCAATTCAATTTTAAATGAGTCGGGAGTAACAATTGAAAAATTCAATTTCATTTTTTTCATGTTTAATTGGTCATTTTTTGAAAAATATTTTCTATAGGAAACGATTTTTTTTTTAAATGAGGAAAATGATTATTTTACAAATAACATTTCTCGTTATTATGTACTCCTCATCCAACAACACACATGATGAAAATACTTTTTAAATAGTATTTTTCTTACCTATTAAATACAAACAAAATAACTAATAAATTCACTTATTTTATCTATGCAAGTTTTGGAGCAAAGGATAACATCTTGTTGAAGTATGTATCATTTTGTTGAGTAACCACCTCTTGAATATAAAGGTGCTAAAAGTTTAATGATTTCAACTTTTTTTGGTAAAATGATTTCAACTTGATTAGTTCAAAAAATTATTTGAAATCTTTATCACTTTCTTTTGCTTTTTGATTCACTTTCTCAGTAGTCAGTACACATTGATGCTTTTGTATTGAGACTTCCAAGTATAAGCTTTAAAGTGGAAATTCAATTTGTATACCTTTAACCAGTAATAATTGTTTGGTATCCGACAAGCCATGCATATTGTTCAAGCTTGGAATATGCAATATGTCAACTTGTACCTAAAGTTTTAGCAAGGTATAATATCTCAACGTACCATTTAACTTAGTCTCTCAAATGATACACTAATAGACACTTATAGTGGTGGAATTTGTTAAGAATTCATCACCAACTTAATTATTACTTAAGATAAGTCGAGAAAAATCTAGAATATTCCAAAGTTGTAGAGAATTGAAGGAAGATCTCTAGAATGAGTATTCTAGAGAGAATAGTCTAGAAGTGTTCTAGAAAAGGTAGTTCTAGAAAAAGATAGTTAGGAATATTCTAGAAGAGAGTAGTATGTATCCCTCTAGATTCTTCCATCACCTCCTATAAATAGAGGTGGTTCATTTGATATGTAAGTAAGTAATCAAGTAAGTAACAAACCAAGAGAGCAAGCAAGTGTGAATGCTCAAGTAAGGAGTGTTGCTAAAGCAAGCAACAAGTATGATCAAGATTGTAAGACCGAAGTGGGTCCTTACCTTGATATAATAAAATTCAAGTTGTGAGAAGTCGATTGTACCCGTTGTCTCCAAATAATATTCAACAAGTGGTATCAGAGCCTGATAGATAAGAGCGAGGTAGTAACTCAAAGAAGATCTTACAAGCTATTGTCGGAGGCTACAAGTCGCGAGGCAATTATCAATGGCAAATTTCGCAAGCACTCTCAATAGCGTTGAGAAGCTCAACGCAATCAACTAGGGATCATGGAACACAAAAATGCAATATTACTTTCTCGGCTAGGAATTATGGGATATCATCTATGGATCAGACACCACACCACCAACAGATGCTGAAGCAGCAAAAAGGTGGAAGGTCAAAGTTGGAACGGCCATATATGCTCTCACTGTAACCATCGAGGATGAGTTCCTACAACGGATTAAGAATGCCAAGACACCCAAAGAATGCCAAGACACCTTGGTAACGGTTTTTACAAAGAAGAATGATGCAAGATTACAAAGGCATGAAAATGAGCTTTTGTCGATCTCTCAACGGAATATGACGATCAGTTAATACTTCTCAAAGGTAAAATCTTTATCTAATGAACTATCAAAGTTAGATCCAGAGAATGCTATCATATAGACAAGAATGAGGAGAATCATTGTTCATGGTCTAAGGCCAGAGTACAAAGGCATAATTACAGCCACACAGGGATGGGCCACAGAACCAACTTTATCTAAGTTGAAAAATATGTTGGCAAGTGAAGAAGATTTGGAGAAGCCATTATCAAGTCTCACTATAAAAGACGAAGATAAGGTGCTCTTCAGCAAACAACAAGACTATCAAAAGAGAGAAGCGGAGAGAAGCTCACGGCCAAGGAGAGACCAAAAGAATCAACATCAAAGAACTCAACGACAAAACAAGTAGGCGAAAGGTTTCAACAATCTGGAGAAGTGCTACAATTGTGGAAAGAAAGGACACTATATATGTTTGAGACTGCTGGTATAAAAAAGCTGAAGGTAATGTAGCTACTTCTACTCTAAACAAGAAATATGAAGAAGAAGTTTGGGATTTCGAAACCTCTTATGCAGTTAAAGAAACTAATCAACAAGAGAACCTTGTCACCTGTCACTCTAACAAAGAAGAGGAGATCGCACTTACAACTGTAAGTGAAAAACTGATAGATTATTAACATAATTGGATCGTTGATTCAGGATGTTCACATGACTAGTGATGAGAAAAAGCTCATTAACATGAGTGAATATAAAGGCGGTCGAGTAGTGGTGACTACAAATAATTCAAAAATGCCAATAACTCATATTGATGGTGTTTGTGCCTCATCACAACTCAAGATAAGTGGAACTTCAAAATGTCTACCATGTTCCAGGTATGAAAAAGAACTTATTCTCTGTGTCACAACTAACAGCTTCAAGAAACTATGTTGTGTTCGGATTGGATGACGTTAAGGTTTATCAAAGCTTAAAAGTAACAAGCTCGCTAATCATGGAAGGAAGAAGATTAGATTCAATCTATGTCATTCCAGCCGAAATAACTTATGTGGTATTTGATGAAGCATCATCATGGTGGTCTGAAGAAGTTACCCTACCAAGTTCAATAGCTCTTGAGAAAAAGTTGCAACATAAGCTCAACGAAATATAACAAGGGAACACGATTGAATCTTACCAGGAGGTATCTCCACAAAAAAAAAAAAAAAAAACTTATGTCAAACTGGAGCTTGTGAGACACCAGATGAGTTGCAAGAAGTCCAAGAAGCGTCACAATCGCAACTAAGGAGGTTTGCACGACTAAAGCGTCCAAACACCAAGTACATAGATGCAACATTAACCAAGGTGGTTAACATCAAAGAGACTACTACCTTTGAAAAAGCTTCAAAGAGTAGGGATTGAAATAATCCAATGAAGGCGGAGATCCTCAAAGAGCATGGACGTCATGATGCTTGCAAAGTTTCAGAAATTGCTCACAACAAATGTAAAGAAAAAAATAAGTTGGTGTTGAGGGGGAGTGTTAAGAATTCATCACCAACTTAATTATTTACTTAAGATGAGTCAAGAAAAATCTAGAATATTTTGAAGTTGTAGAGAATTGAAGGAAGATCTCTAAAATGAATATTTTAGAGAGAATAGTCTAGAAGTATTCTAGAAAAGGTAGTTCTAGAAAAAACTAGTTAGGAATATTCTAGAAGAGAATAGTATGTAATATCTCTCTAGATTCTTCCATCACCTCCTATAAATAGAGGTGGTTCATTTGATATGTAAGTAAGTAACCAAGTAAGTAACAAACCAAGAGAGCAAGCAAGTGTGAGTGCTCAAGTAAGGAGTGTTGCTGAAGCAAGCAACAAGTGTAATCAAGATTGTAAGATCAAAGCGGGTCCTTACCTTTGATATAATAAAATTCAAGTTGTGAGAAGTCGATTGTGCCCCTCGTCTCCAAACAATATATCCAACAGAATTATAGCCACCCCAGGGTGTCCAGTCAAAAAATTATGTTATATATATATGTCAAATTCTGCGTTTAAAGGATATATATTTAAAGTTGGACACTCTTGACAAAAGCTATGCCTTTAGTGCAGTGATAGTGGATGTCCATTCGGATCAAGTAGTTCTGGGTTAGAACCCCATAGCACAACAATTTTTTTTTTGTTTTTTTTTTTACAAGTCATGATTTGTACAAACATCATTATTTATTGTTGGACACTCTTGATAAAATTTCTGGCTCCACCACTGGACACTTAAACTTATATAAAGTTGAACAGATAGACACATGTGTCTTATGTGACATGTACAAATCATTTTGAATGTATCTCACGTAGAACGCATGTGTCTATTTGACGTTCAATTTTAAACAAATTTAAATACCTACTTGTGCACTCCAAAAATTGAAGCAAAACATAGATATCAATTCATGAGGTCAAGTTAAATAACACGTTTATGTATTATGCCTTTTACTAATTCCTCTATTTCATTTTACTTGACCAAAGTTAATTTTACGCGATTCTTAAAGAAAATTTGTATTAGGGTGTATTTTTACTAAACTAACCTCATTGATGAGAAGTCTAAATTTGACTACTAATATCTTATATAGTTATTTAATATTAAGAATAGTATAAATAAATAAATATCCTTTGTATTTGTGATATGATATGGCCAGGAGCAACTTGAATGTTGAAGAGTTCTACAACATTCGAAGAGTATTAAACTTCCTATTTTCATTAAGACTATTTCAATATTGTTTGTTATGCATGTGTTTTCAATTAATGTAATCATATATGTCATTTCACTTTCTTTTGAGAAACATGTGTCGCATATAATTTGACTCGTAAAATTTAATGTTTGTTATAATTAATTAGATTGAAGTAGTTGTTGGTCCATTTTAAAAGATATTGATGTTTTTATGCAAATGCAGATGAGACATGTCTAAACATAATTTAATCTTTTTATTTTCTTAAGTAGAAATATAAGAACTTTGCTATGTCTTAAGCATTTTCAGTAGAAACTGAAATAATTAATACCCTTAATTAAATGTTACTTATTCAATATAGTGTCTTGGTTCGTAAAAACCACTTGCCTAAATAAGGATAATTTGGAAGGAAAGATATTATTATTTGACCTAGATATAAAATTTTAAAATACACACTTTTGTCACGGGAAAAATGAAAGTTTTGGAAAAAAACATAGCTCCCCGCACTATGATGTACTAATTACTTTAAGAAAGTTATGGACTTAAGTCAAAATTATTACTACGCCGTTTCATATTATTTGATTCATATTGATTTGATATACTCTCTTCGTCCTCTTTTAGTTGTCATGTTGGGCTTTTCAAAAGTTAATGTGACTAATTTTTAAAAGTTAAATTATATTACATTAACTCGATATTTTAAACTTTTATATATTGAAAAACTATATGAAAAATACTACAAATTGCATTTTTTTTATATATCAATATGATAAAAGAAAATACATCATAAAATGTTAGTCAAAATTCTTATCATTTGACTCTAAAAAAAGGAAATCATAACAACTAAAAGGGAACGGAGGAAGTATTTTTAATTTTTTAAATTAAAAGTATATTTTATTAAATTAATCTTATAATTAATAATACTTTATAACTCTAAATTTGACTACTACTATTAATTATATATATATATATATATATATATATATACATATATATAATAAAAGTATGCATAAAAATATGTATTTTAAATACAATAGTATATATCTTTGTATATTTGACAAGTAAATGCAATTACTTTTATCCTAACAGATTGAATAATGTAACTTGGCCTAACATAAAACATAAAGCTAATTTGGTATAAATTAATTAAGCTACCTTTTACCACATGGATCCAGGGGCGGAGCCACGTAGACTCCAAGGGTGTCCGTCGAAAAATTATACTATATATACACGTAAAATTTTGACTTTATATTGGTATATATAGAATTTGGACCCCCTAAAATAACAAAGTGATGCGCAGTGGAGTTGGCAATAGCCTGTGCAATCCTATTCCTTATCCTGGTTCGATTCCCCGCAGGGTTGTTTTCTTTTTCTGTAATTATTTTGACTTCTTGAATTCAATTAAGTAAATAAACATGCGTGATTTTAACATAAAAGTTTAGTAGCTTGGTGGTCAATAGTATCATGAAGGTCTCCCAAGACTCAAGTTCGAATCCCTCCTCTACTAACTATTTTTTTCTAATTAAAATTGAATTATTTCCTTAAATTTTAATACCTTTTCCTTGTAGAATAAGATTTCCTTAAATTTTAATACCTTTTCCTTGTAGAATAAGATTTCCTTAAATTTAATACTTTTTCTTGTGGATTTTTTTCAATTAAAATTGAATTATTTCCTTAAATTTTAATACATTTTCCTTATGGAATAAGATTTCCTTAAATTTTAATA
>JAJOOR010021394.1:0-24685 GCA_036250505.1 Solanum acaule | reverse complement strand
CTTAGCATGTTATATTGTAATGGTACATTCCTTATCTATGGTAACCCTTAGGAACACTTAGGTGTATATAAAGAGATTGTATGGGCGGTCACTTCATGTTTCACTTAAGTGTGGCTTTGGGTAACTTGAGATAGAGGTCATTAAATGATGAAAAGGCTTATTTGTCGCTTATGTTCATGTATTGTACATGGGTACTAGTTGAGTATGTCTATTATGTGGGTATTGTCTTATATGTGGATGATGACGTGAAATGTGTCTCTTATAATTGTGATATGAAGGTTTTATCAAAAAATGGCATGAAAGTATATATCTCAAATAAATATTTGTTTTAGCATGTTTTTGCATGGTCATCATATTTAGTACTTAATTGTGCTAATTCCATATTTTTTCTATTTTTACAAGTGTAGGTTACGGTAAGTGAGCGGGTTCTATAGTAAGCTTGGGATTTGAAGTTCTTCCTAGATTTTGTGGTATGTCCTCATATGTCGAGAACAAGACTTTTCTATTCTAGTTTTATGATAAGATTCTTGTAATAGACTTAGTAGACTTCTTTTGATTGTAAAAGGGTCGTGCCCCTAGTATGTTTTCAGGTTTATGTCTAAGATGGCTAAGAGACTTAGTATTCCGCTTGTGTACTTTTGAAAGATGTTTTGAAAAAAAAATATATGACCTTTGAGTCTTATGGATTTTGTTTTAAAGAGTTCTTAATTCCGCACTATTTTACATATCTAATATGATGAATACTAAGGGCTTGTATAAGACCTCCGAGAGGTCGAATACGCATGTTACGACTTGGGGGTGCTCTCGGGTCGTGACACACACCCCTTCCAATCTTTTACTTTGAAATCAAACTCTTGCAACAACAATACCCACCGAATCAACCTTGGTTTTGCATCCTTCTTAGCCATCATTTATCTAATGGTCGCATGATCTGTGTGCACCACCACTTTGGTTCCTGAAAGATATGCTCTGAATTTTTCAAACGCATACACCACCACTAACAATTCTTGCTCCGTGACGGTATAATTCTTTTGCGCCAAATCCAATGTCTTACTTGCATAATAAATTGGGTGAAATAATTTCCCTTTTTGTCGACCAAGAATAGCTCCTAAAGCAATACCACTAGCATCACACATGAGTTCAAACAGAATACTCCAATCAGGGGCAATAATGATTGGGTCTGACACTAGTTTTTCTTTCAAGCATCATCAAAATTGAAGGTGGATTCCTTTTCTAGCAATTTGCAGAGTAGGTGTCCTACTTTAGAGTAGTCCTTTATAAAACGCCTGTAGAAGTCCGCATGACCTAGAAAACTCCGGACACCTTTTACTGAGATAGGAGGGGAATCTTGGCAATGACTTCGAATTTAGCTTGATCCACTTGCATTCCTTCTCCTGAAATTTTTTGCCCCAAAACAATTCCCTCATTTACAATGAAGTGACATTTCTCCCAGTTTATAACTAAGTTGGTTTCCACGCACCTTTGTAGCACTTGCCCAAGATATTCAAGAAAAACTTCAAATGAATCACCAACGACTAAGAAATCATCCATGAACACTTCCATTGAGTCTTCCACCATATCTCCAAAAATAGAGAGCATACATCGTTGAAATGTAGCCGAACATTACATAACTCAAAAGGCATACTCTTGAAACCAAAAGTCCCATAGGGACATGTGAAAGTAGTTATCTCTTGATCTTACGGTGCAATGGAAATCTGGTTGTATCTGGAATAACCATCTAAAAAGCAATACCATCCACGCCCCGAGAGCCTACCAAGCATTTGGTCTATAAACGGCATTGGGAAATGATCTTTCTCAGTCCATGTATTTAATTTCTGGTAGTCCATGCATACACGCCAACCAGTGACCAGCCTCATAGGTACAAATTCACCTGTTTCGTTTGGAACCACCACAATGCCTCCTTTCTTTGGTACACATTGCACGGGACCTACCCATTTGCTATCCGCAATAGGTTACACCACACCTGCATCTAGCCACTTGATAATTTCTTTCTTCACCACTTCTTGAATAGGCGGATTTAACCTTCTTTGATGCTCAACACTAGGTTTACATTCACTATCCAATTGGCTTTTATGAGTGCAAATCCGGGGGGAATACCTATAATATCATCAATTGTCCATCCTATGGCCTTGATGTACCGCTTTAATACCACAACAAGCAACTTCACTTGCCATTAAAGCAAGTTCGTTGCAATGATGACGGGTAAGGTATTATTTGCTCCTAAAAATACATACTGAAGATGAGATGGGAGCACTTTCAACTCAAGTTTTGGAGGTTCTTCTTTGGATGGTTTGGCGGGGGGGCTCTCTCGATATTTTATATCAATATCTAGCTTCAATGGGTTTCTTGAATGAGCACCTAGTCCCGATAGAGCAGCCACAACTTCATCATACCCTTGAACTTCGTCCCCATCATAATTTGAAAGAACAACAGCAAGGGGTTCACCCATACACATCATTTCACTCACACTAGCCACTGCTTCATCAATTACAGCAATTGTTGAAACCACATGAATGTTACTAGGTTGCTTCACCGATTTGCACGCATTGAATGTAACCTCCTTATCATTTACCCAGAACTTTAACTCACCACTTTCAAAGTCCACTAGAGCTCTTCCAGTAGCCAAAAATAGTCTACCGAGATAATAGGCACCTCCACATCAATCTCACAATCCAAAATAACAAAGTCAATCGGAAAGATAAATCTATCCACCTTCACCAATATATCATAAAGAATTCCAATAGGATGTTTAATGGATCGGTCAGCCATGAGAAGCCGCATTGTTGTGGATTTAGGTTCACCCAGCCTAAGTTGCTTGAAGATGGTGTACGACATCAAGTTAATACTCGTCTCTAAGTCGCACAAAGCCTTGTCAAACTGAAGCATCCCGATGGTACATGGGATAGTAAATGCTCCCGGATCCTCTTTTTTGTGATCACATCACTGGTCATAACTGCACTACAATTGTGAGAGACTTCAATCGTTTCAAAATCCATACTTATTTTCTTAGTGACCAATTCCTTCACGAATTTTGCATATCCCGACATCTCCAATAATGCTTCCACTAAAGGAAGGTTTATGGAAAGTGTCTTGAACACGGATAGAAATTTCTTAAACTTTTCATCTTCATTCTACTTTTTGAGCCTTTGAGGAAAAAGGGGATTGATTTTGGGCAACGGTTTTTCCAACTTTGAAGAAGATGTAGCCCTTTCTTTAGCTATTTGTAACTCCCTGATAGTAATTTGCCTTGTACATTCTTCCTGCTCTTCGGGCATGTTATTCTCCAGTGTTTGGTCGGACCTTTCTACATCAATGGTGTCTTTATTTTCTCCACTAGTGTTTGGCTTATCATTCACCTTCACATCACCACATGCTATTTTCCCACTTCGTGTCAAAACTGCCAAACATTTCTCATGATCAGCCTTTGAATTTGCCATATCATCATTTGCACACCTTTCCAATAGCTTGGGTTCTAATTGGGTTGAAAATTGGTTCATTTGACATTCAAGTTGCTTGATAGAATCTGTGTGAGAGTTTGCTTTATTACTCAAGGATTAGAAATCATCCCTCATTTCCTTAACCATGTCATCAGACCCTTCAACCTTATCTAGAATGCGCGATAAGAATTCATCCACTTGAAGGCTCCCTGAACTTCCCCTAGATTTTGGGTTGTCACTTGTTTGCATGTGATACACCTTATGATTGTCTTCTCTCTTCCAAAATTCATTTTGGTCAGCCCAATCTTGATTGTAACCTCTCCGTTCATCTTCAATAAATGTGTTCCAACCTTGATTCCCACCCGACTTCAAATGGCCTGGGTGAGAATCCTCGTCTAGTCGTGACACCTTTTTCACCTCATTATTTTTAGAAATACCTCCCATCACTTGTTCATTTAGCAACACCATTTGGGACATCATCTCTGCTACCTTGTCGTCCCGTTCTTGGTTTTTTTTTCTACCTGCTCTTTTGTCAGCCCAAAATTCAAAGGAGACACCTGATCTTCCTTAGTGTACCTTTTACGATTGATCTTTGTCATTTCGCCGAGGAGAGTAGATGTTATAGTAAATGGTTGCTGCATGATTCCTCCTCGAACATATGGTCAGACACCCCTTTGTTTATTGAATCGAGACTCCAATAGAAATAATGTAGCAACGCATTGCTCGGGAGTCCATAAGTTGGGCACTTGAGCAGCAGCTTCTGGAACCTCACCCATGTTTCATGAATCGGTTCCCCATCTATTCGCTTAAAGTTTTGAATATGATCCCTAAGCTTCATCATCCTCGAGGGAGGGAAAAACTAGATATAGAATAGTTTGGTGAGTTCCTCCCACGAAGTGATTGTTTCTCTTGGTAACTCAGCCAACCACCTCGCTACCTCTCCCATTAGAGAGAATGAAAACAACTTAAGTCTAACCGACTCTTGTGTGATATTCTCGAAGACAAATGGGCCACACATGTCCACGAAGTTTCTAATATGCTCATAGAAATCCTCATGAGCTAAACCTTCAAACGAACCCTTCATATGCAATAGTTGTAACATCAATCTTGTCACATGGAATACAACATTTCCCATGACTAGAGGTAAACGAATCGCACCTACACCACCCAATTGAGCTTCATTGAAGTCATTCAAGTTACAGATGTCATCTTGATGTCCAAGTTGGTTGGTGTTGCTTCCGTTCACACTCATTTCGTCACCTGTTCGAGAAAATCCAACAACAAACACAAAACAAAGTAAATCGATTCAACTACAAACAAGATTAGATCACAGCTTCAATAAAAGAATTCTAAACACCACTCCCCAGCAATGACGCCATTTTTTATAACGTTCAACTACACTTCATCCAATCCTAAGTGTAGGCGAACACAATATAATATAAACTTAACGAAGAGTTGTGGTCGATCCCACAGGGAGTGATGCAGTAGAGAATTCAATTACGAAGTGAAAGCCATTTTCTAATCGGTTGTAGGAATAGAAATTATCGAAACCATTAAAGTAATATATAGGGTTGACAACTAGTATCAAATTGAGGGATTGAATTTGTCAATTAACAACTACTAAAATAGGGGAGTAATCAAGTAGAAATGGATCCTTGGGGATGTGATCGATTAATTGCCAATTTCTCTATATGGGTGATTAATAATTATCAAAAGTCGTTGAATCTTAGTGGATAGATAGGCTTTAGATGTAATAGCCATCTCTCGATCAACTATCACAAATCAAGTGAGTTCTCTCAAACCTCGACAAGCATCACAATTATAAACAGCCCAAAACCTCATTTTATCTACTCTCTCAAGCTAGATAGGTGATTAATGTTTCAAGGACACTTCATCCAATTGTAAGTGTCAACGATCACTAGTCAACAACCTAACTTAGTGAGTTGGGGTCGAATCCCACACGGAGTGTACGTGTTTAGGATTTAATAGGGAAGTATGAACATGATCAAATCAGTCATAGGAATAAAAATTATCAAATAAAGACATCATTCAAATTAGTGGGTGACACGAATGTCAAATGGGAGGTTTTAGTGTGGAATTATCAACTACAAATAGTGGCAAACAATACGAAATAACAAAAATGAGACGGGTTCTTGGGATGTGATTTGATTATAGGCTAATATATACAAATGGGTAATTTGCAACTATTAGAAAATAGCTAGATATTAGTCAGTAAGATAGGCTATAGGGGAGATAAAGTTTCTCTCGAACAATTTACCCCGAATCAAGTTGATTTCTCTCGAACATCAACAAGCATGCAAAATAATAACAGCCTACACCTTAGTCCATTCAATCTCTCGAGCTGAATGTGTGGAATTGGCTTTAGGATTCACTCTCTCGAGTTGAACCCAGGTCAACCCAATACCCACAGACCATTAATCAATAAGTTTAGTTTTAAAACCTCTCTTGCGAGTAAGCCAAAAACACAGGGGTAGAACTGCATTTGCAACTACAATTCTTAAATTAAACTACAATTAATGATTGAAGTCACTTCTAAATAGCATTTAAACTAACAATTAGCAATACCCATAAACTAAATCACCCCATAATCACATAATCACACCCTAAGAATTAGGGTTTTATCTAGACATCATATAAAGGTAAAAACAGTTACCAAATTGATTATCCATCAACTAGGTAAGTGTAGATTCGTCCTTAAAATGCTCAAATTCGAAGAATCTCAAAGACCCACTTCCAATTTCTCAAAAGTGAAAATTAAACTTCAATTCTTCAAAGCTTAGGAAAAAGTAGAGAAAATGTCTCGAGAGCTCAAAACTTAATAAAAGACTAAAAATATATGAGCTAAGATACTAAATTAAATGTTCAAAAATGTATTTATGGTCGCCAAAAATGTACTGCGAAGAGTCACTCGGTGAAGTAAGTCGAGCTCGCCGAACCACTCGGCGAACCCCCCTTTGGTCACTTCCATCACCCTTCTGCCTTGGCATTCAGCATCCTCAAGGTCTGTAACTTTGGGCGATCTAACCCTGCATCGCGGAACCACTCGGCGATCCGCCGACTGCTACTTTCTCTCGCCAACTTGGTTCTTTCCTTCAGGGCTTGGCACACTAGAACTTTAGGCGGTCAAGTAGCCATTCGGCGACTCGCCAAGTGGACCTGGCGATCACCAGGCTTGCCTTTTTTTATTCTTTTAGCCTGTTTTGTTCCTTTTAATTTGCAAATTAGTGTCCTTGCTTTGTTTCTCAATTCATATACCTAAAAATCAAGGGTTTTACATCAGTTATTGGCACAAAATAAGCATTTGAGGACACTAAATCTATATAAATAAAGCCTTAAATGAGTCCAAATCTCGGACTCATCAACACCCCCAACTTAAACTTTTGCTTGTCCTCAAGTAAAACTCAAGTTCAGCAGTTCAAAAAGGATGTCTCAAACAGTGCTACAAAAGACTCAAACATGAATGCACAAGTTGTTACTCACCATTATCAAAGATTCTCAGGTTCACAATACTTGCTTAAAATGCAAGTTCAAGCTCAACAAAGGTACTCAAATGCCCTAACAACAAAGATGATTCCATATTCACACACAATTGTTCAACACTTTATAGCTCCGGAATCACATACAACTCTCACACTCATAAAGATGAACACATGCATGACTTCACCCTTAGGTTTGCCTTTATTTTCCAATCAACATTCGCTTCAACTCACTCAAGATCAAAAAGGTCTTTTCAAGGCTTGCAGCGGGGCAAAGTGTAAAGGTATGGTCATTTAGGCTCAGTGGCTACTATCCTCATGAAATGTGGTATGAACATCACTTTCTTCCCTTTTCTTCAACATTTTAACTCATGCTCAAAATTCACCCCATTATTCACTTCTCATGGAATATCGGACACACCATTTCTTTTGCAACTTTCACAAGTTTTTCATTTTTTTTCTTTTTCTTTCTCTTTTTTTTTGTATGGAGGGTTCCATCTTTTTCAAGTCCATGGATCAAGGGGGACTTCTTCACACTTCTTGATTTTCCTCATCTTTTCACCACACCCTCAACTTAGGCTTTTGGCCTATGTCGGCTATTCCAACACACCACACTTCATGAGGATTATGGGTGAATGGATAAAGAGGGGTTACAATTGCATCAAGTTTCTTCGAAGAAAAGGACAAGGCTCAAAGGGGTTCAACAAAGTTCACACACTGACAACATTGGCCACCAAAGAGGTATATTGTCAAATTGTTTCACTCTTCAAAATTGTTGCCTAAGATCATTTCAAGAGATTGCATCAGTTAGTCAGCCAGACCAACGGGGAAAATTCTAGGTGTCATCACACAAGGTTCACGGTAAGCTCATCACACAAGGCATTGGCACCAATATCAAACAAGACTCCACATTTTCACTAGTGTGCAATATTCATCACAAGAGACTCATTCGATAATCGGCTAGTTACAATGAGATGCACAAAGTTCACACATTGTCTATGCAACTTCATTTGGCCTCATCGTAACCGCGCATTCAATTTTGTTTGATTAAAAGCACTATTCAAGTCATCGGCATTGATCATGACCGATCTCAAATTTGCACAAGAACAGCCTTAATCACACACAAGAGGTGGCAAAATTTTTAGAAAGGGTCAAAAACTATTTTTATTCAAAACAAGGAGCCATAAGCTGAAACATCCACAACACAATATCAAAACACAATTTAAACACAAAAATCCAATAATATTTACAAAATATAGTCACAAGAGGTAGGTATGGAAATACCTCACCCAACCACAAATAAAAAGGCAGTTGGCCTCAAATGCAACAAAATAGTAAAAAGTCAATAAAAATGACAGAGAGGGAGGTAAAGAAGGGTCATGTCTATGCAGTTGCTCCATCTGTCGAGGCATCAATGTCGGGTGTAACACTCTGATCCTGGGCGTCAGTGCCCGGGGTAGCAGCAACACTAGATCCAGCCATGGTGTTGTCTATCAATGAAATCAGGATGGCAGAATCTATCATAGCCTCCTCGACCCCTGTAAGGCCCTCATAAATAGCTTCCTCATCGACACCAAGCTGCTCTTCATCAGTCTCAGTCTCGAACTCAGCAGCAACTACCTCCTCAACTCGAACCTCATCTCCGGTGGTAGTCGGACGCACATCTGCATCAACTGGCATATCGGGGATCTCCACAGTCCCAAAAAATCATGGACATATATGTGTACTTCAGCTGGTCCACATCCTTCCTCGGCTCTGAAATTACGGCCTTTAGAGTCGTCACCTCATTAGTGGCCCCTTGGCCTCACTCACACACCGCTATCCTTACCGCAAGGGCATCAATAGACACACTAAGAGTTGTCACAACAACATTGAGGGCCCTCTCAATCATCCCAGGAACTGTGGCCTGAAGTCTGGAGGCACGCCTATTAGCAGAATGGGCTAGATGCCCCATCCGTAGTATCACAGCCTGGGTGAGTGGAGGTCGGGAAGCAGCAACAATAACAGCAGACCTAGGAGGCAGGGGAGCTGTAGAGGAATTGGGAGTCACATAAGGGAAAGCACTAGATATACTTGAAGGCTCAGGGGCCGGAGTAGGAAATATTGCCTCTGTATGTAGTGTTTCAGTATCAACAACTAGGGAGGAATCCATCGGGGCTACCTTCTTCTTCTCCGCGACATCCTTCAAGTACTCAACCTCAATGTGCTAGATATCGGTCGAACATGTTGGAATCAATTCCACATCCTTCTTCTCATATCGAGGCAATTGAGCTCATCTGCACAACTCGGTGATCAACACCGAAAAAGAAAGAGAGGTTTGGCATTGCTTGGCCCTCATGGCCATCGCTTGTGTAATGATCATGCCTAAATTTATGCGATTTCCTAGCAATGATCGATCCAAGACAAGCCGCCTTTGTGTGGCGGAGGATGGACTCGTTCTGTGATGGCATAATGGTGCTACTAATAAAGCTAAACCAGTACCTTGCTGCCACATTGAGGTCTTTCTTATCAATTTGCACTCCCACCTAGGAGTACCATCAGATAGGAGAAGAGCTAACCAGCTTTTCATAATCTCCAAGGACTTAGTCTTGATCGTGTACTGGTAGTCGTCTGCAATGTTGTCAGTGCATTCCGATACAACATTTATCTTAGTATTGTCACACAGCACCTTCTTTCCCCTGACAACTACATAGTACATAGGTTTGAAGGTAGCTTCCTTCTTCTTTCCTTGCGGCACTAAGGCTCCAAAAGCAGTGTAGAATTCCCGAACCTAATTTAGAATGTAAGGACCACGGGGTCTAGTGAATATCTGGAACTTGCGGGACTTTAAGCAGCTCCAGATCTCTGGGTGCATGTCTATTACTCCATCAGTAGATAGCCTCTTCTCCTCGATGATGGTCCTCAATCCCTCAGTCTTCAGTTTGTTCATAGACCGGGGAGGAGGACCCTGTGCAGGTGGTGCTGGTACCACAGCTTAGTCTGGAACAGGAGGAGAAGTATGAGTCTCAGGCACCCTGATCCTAGATGGATCATGCATCCTCTTGGAGCACAGTTCAGCACTCTGTACCATCAGTAACTCATCATTCTCAGGCTCAAAAATTGTAGCCTAAGGGTCATTGTGCTCACCCTCACTCTCAGAAGTGATGAGGTGAGTGGCATATATCCCCTCACTATCGAAGCTGACCTCCGGAGATGCAGGAGCAAGTGCTTTGCCTTTCCCTTTGTCTTTCCCACCGGTGGTAGGCAGCTTTGTGGCCTTTGCTTTGGATGCAGCTGCATCCTCATTTATGATAATTCCCTTTTCCCTCTTGCAGGGTGGCATGTCTCTACCTACCACTTTTGGTCTAACCATATTTGCAAAACACACCAAATTAAGTTAGAACGATTCAAGAAAAATGCAGAAAATAAACTGCAGAAAGACTCGCCGAATTAATCGGTGAGTCACCAAATTAATCGGCGAGTCACCGAATTAATCGACGAGTCACCGAATCACTTTGGTGAGCCAGATCGGACTCGCCAAAAGGATTGGCACAAAATTTTCCCAGAAAAATGGCATACCGGAGATGGGAAGGGCCTTTCAGCTAATCACTGACATCATTTGGCGAGCACAGACTAGCCCGCCCAAAGTTACAATGTATTTTAGGGGTTAGGGCACAGAAAGGGCGATCACGGAGACTTTCGGCGAGTCGCAGAGTGAACTTGGCGAGCTCAGGCTTCTCGCCGAAAGTTTAAGAATCAAAACTCAACAAAACCACAAAATTAAAGGCAGTCGAAGGGGATTTTAGCGAACCATCGAGTGGTTCGGCGAGCTCGACCCAGCTCGCCAAACTGCCCAATGTGCCTATTTTCAACCTCGACTTCCAAAATCAACCCCGCAGCCTCCGAAAACAAAATCAAACAACACACATTTTCAATTAAGCCCACACCCATTAGACCCATGCAACCGGGGTACTCAAACTTCCCCCAATTTGGCTAAAATTGGCCATTTGACGACTTTAGCCCTTAAGAATGCGTCAAACGCTTCATCATTGGGCAAAGCACGTCATTTAGCACAATTTGGGTTACTCAGACTTCACCCAACTAGACCCAACAACAAAATAGCACAACCCAATAATTTATGATCAATTTTAGAGCATGCAATTCGGGAAATTAACATTTCATGCAATTTAGGCACGATAACAAAACTAAAATACGCACACAAGAACACATTTACGATTTCAAAGAGGCCCAGCACACATCAACACAATATATAACAAACCATTTGAGTTCAACCACTATTTATGAGTTTGAGGTTTGGAAAACCAATCTTTATGCCGAAAGATGAATTTGTAAAGCTAGGCAACAAAGATTTTCAGCTCCGAACACAAGATTAACGACCAAAATGCAAGAAAATGGAAAAATATAGGAAATATAGAGTATGGGTGTGATTGTATGAAGTTAAAAAGTGAGGAAATGTGAATGAGTTTGAAAGTTTAAACCTTTGGCCTTTTAAAACTGTTCAGTTTGCGCCCTTTCAGCGATATTATTTTTCCTCTCCGAACCACTTGGCCACACGCCGAGTGGTTACTTACCTCGCCGGGTTTTACAGGACCTCCAGTTAATGTAGGGGTCCAAACAGCGGACAAAGTCAGGCTCACCGACCTGTTCGGCGATTTGTCGACTTGTCCATGGGCCCGCCGAGTTTTACAGACTCCAACCTGATATTTTCCTGAGCCCAACGGCGGTCCAAGTCGGGCTCGTCGACCTCTTCGGCGAGTCACCGACTGGACATTTTGCTCGCCAACGTGCACTTTTCAAACACATTCTACACTTTAACCTGCACAATCAACACATGTTATTCCAAAAACAAAAAGAAAGCAAATTAAAACGTGGGTTGCCTCCCCAGCAGCGCCTTAGTTAACGTCGTGGCATGACGTAAGTATCCAATCAAATTTCATTCCTGGGGTTTGCCATAGTGTCTCTAGGCAATCCCCCTTTTTGTCTGGGGTAGAGACGAGACAACATATCACCCATTTGGGTCTCCAGTAGCTGAATAGATATGGAATGAGAGGCAGTCATCTGATTCAGCATCGATACATTCTCTTTTAGCTCTTTCAACACTCTGTCGTGCTCTTCAACTTTGTGAAGAATGAGCTATAGTACCTTTTCTATCTGCCCACCCTCATAATCCTTGGGCTTTCTACGCTCATGAGGGTGAATGTACTTATCTTTCTTTTTGTACGGTACTTCCAATTCCATGATCTTTTTGGCCAAGAGGTCCAGTTGAGTCAACAGTGTGGCCAAATTTTGGTCCTTCTCTATCTCCTTGTTGGTCTTAGTCATGTGATCAAGAAGTTGGGCTACTATTCCATAGGGTTGTCGTATTAGACCACCCGTAGTAAGTTGGTCATCCACTCCTCTATTCTCAGGACCAAGACCTCTATAGAACCATTCCAGTAGCATCTTATCTGGGATTCCATGAGTTGGGCACTGCAGCAATAATGCCTTAAATCGCATCCCCAACTCATGGATTGTCCCACCCTCTAATTGCTTGAAATTTAGGATGTTATCCATAAGAATCATCATTTTTAAAGGAGGGTGGTCCACTTGGTTACCGTTGCTACCATCTATGCTCATCTCCTATGTTCCACGAGTAACACACAAAAACCAAAACTAAAAGTAAGTAGATTCAACTATGACTAAAAAGAACAAAATTCAACTTCACCAAAAGAATCTCAAACAACACCAGTCCCCGACAGCGGTGCCATTTTGATTAACGTTTCAAGGACACTTCATCCAATTCTAAGTATCAACGATCACTAATCAGTATAAAACCCAACTTAGTGCGTTAGGGTCGAATCCCACAGGGAGCGGTACATGCTTAAGATTCAATAGGGAAGTATGAACATGATCAAATCAGTCATAGGAATGAAAATTATCGAATAAAGTCATCATTCAAATAAGAGGGTGACACGAATTTCAAATGGGAGTTTTGCTTTGGAATTATCAACTACAAATATTGGCAAACAATACGAAATAACAATAATGAGACGGGTTCTTGGAATGTGATTTGATTATAGGCTAATATAGACAAATAGGTAATTAAAACTATTAGGAAATAGCTAGATATTAGTCAATAAGCTAGGCTATAGAGGAGATAAACTTTCCCTCAAACAATTTACCCCGAATCAAGTTGATTTCTCTCGAACATCAACAAACTTGAAAAATAAGAACAGACCACACCTTAGTCCATTCAGTCTCTTAATATGAATGTGTGGAATTGGATTTAGGATTCACTCTCTCGAGCTGAACCCAGGTCAACCCAATACCCACAGACCATTAATCAATAAGTTTAGTTTTAAAACCTCTCTTTTGAGCAAGCCAAAAGCACAAGGGTAGAACTGCATTTGCAACTACAATTCTTAAATTAAACCACAATTAATGATTGAACTCACTTCTAAATAGCATTTAAACTAACAATTAGCAATACCTATAAACTAAATCAGCCCATAATCACATAATCACACCCCAAGAATTGGGGTTTTAGCTAGACATCATAAAAAGGTAAAAATAGTTACCAAATTGATTATCCATCATCTGGGTAAGTGTAGATTCATCCTTACAATGCTCAAATTCGGAGAATCTCAAAGAGTCACTTCTAATTTCTCAAAAGTGAAAAACTTCAATTCTTCAAAGCTTAGGAAAAACTAGAGAAAACTGTCTCCAAAGCTCAAAACTTCATAAAAGACTAAGAATATATGAGCTAAGATACTAAACTAAATGTTCAAAAATTATTTATAGTCGTCAAAAATGTGCTGCAGAGAGTCACTCGGTGAAGTAAGTCGGGCTTGCCGAACTACTCAACGAGCCACCCTTTGGTCACTTTCATCACCATTCTTCCTTGGCATTTAGTATCCTCAAGGTCTGTAACTTTGGGCGATCTAACCTTACATCGCAGAACCACTCAGCGATCCGTCGACTGCTCCTTTCTCTCGCCAACTTGGTTCTTTCCTTCAGGGTTTGGCACACTGGAAATTTAGGTTGTCAAGTAACCATTCGGGGACTCGCCAAGTGGACTTGGTGATCACCAGGCTTGCCTTTCTTCATTCTTTTTTGTTCCTTTTGCAAATTAGTGTCCTTACTTTGTTCCTCAATCCATATACCTAGAAGTTAAGGGTTTTACATCAATTATTGGCACAAAATAAGCATTTAAGCACACTAAATCTATATAAATAAAGTCCTAAATGAGTCCATATCTCGAACTCATCAATAGGTAGGATCGAATTAAGACTCATTCTCTCGAGTTGAATCTACAACAATCCAATCACTACAATCATCAATATATAACCTTAATTCTAAAACCTCTTTCTTAAGAAAGCATATAATACTAGGCTAGAACTGCATTTGTAGCTACAATTCATGAGTTAAGACTGAATTATCAATCGAACCCACTTCAAAACAGCAATTAAATCAATAATTACTAACACCCATAAGCTAATTGAGATAATTAATCACATAGTCACACCCTCAAAAATGGTGGTTTCACCCACGCATTGTAAAAAGAAGAAAAATATTACCAATTATATACTTCATAAGATGAGTAGCAAAATTCTCGTCTTTACAATGCTTGAAATCAACTTGGAATCAACACCCAACTTTAAATTCTACTCAGAAACTTAGAAAAACAGTGTTTGGGTCAAAAACCAAGAGTCTAAAATGTCAAAGTCATGATTTCTGTTTTTTGAATCAACACCCAACTTCACCCTTTCGTGCTGTGATTTTAGGTGATCGAGGTCGGGCTCGCCAACCTGATTGGCGATGCACCAATTGTCTTTTCTCATCACCATTTTTGCTTGCATCTTTACTAATTGTTCTGTAAAGTTAAGCGAGCTGAGACTCCTTCGCCGATCCAATCGGTGTGTCATCGAAGGGTACATTCCATTGCCGAGTTGCCTTTGTCCAAGGATTGGCACGCTGTCACTTTAGGCGAGCTGAAGGACCACTGGGCGAGTCACTGAGTGGCCTTGGCAATCCTCAGCCTTGCTTTTCTTCAACTGGTTTAATTTTCTACTCTTTTTTGCCTGGTAATGTCCTTGCCTTGCGCTTTTGTCTTCCTAGCTGCAAATAAACACATAAGCATCAATTTAGAGCATAAGATAGGCAATAAGGACACTAAAACTATGATTATTAAGCCCTAAATGAGTCAAAATTCCAAACATCAATCATCATCCTTTTTTATTAAAATCATATTGTGCACATGCATTGGCATGAGATTGAGTATAAGTTGGGCACGTGGAGATCGTCCGTGCTGGGGATGGTGAGATATTACGATTATAAGTTGGACTCGTGGAGATTGTCCGTGCGAAAATTATTTGATTTTTATAATAGTGCATTGAGATAGTCTGCACAGACACGTGGAGATTGTCCGTATCGATATATGGATCTCGCAGGTCCCCCATGGATGAACTCTCGATATAATCTCGAGGAGTATCGTGTATATACGATTGAGAGAGTATTTGGTATCTGAGGCATATCATTTCATGGTATCACATTGTATTGCATCTCATTACATCCTTCATTCTTGTTGATTATGTGTTTCATTAGTGGTTGGACCGTATGTGATATTTGATTACCTCTATTTGATGAAACTTGACTAGTAAGTATAACATAGACTTGTATAAGTAAAGGACTGATTTTCTTATATAAACTCTTGTCACTACTTTTTTGTTGTCAGTCTATGTGATATATTGGGTACATATGGTTTCGTACTCATACTACACTTGTTGCACTCTTTGTCGTGCAGATTCGATTCCGCATACGAGCATATTTCGTGGAGCTTTTTAAGTCCGAGCTTGGAGTATCTTGGAGTTGTGGTGAGCTGCTTGGTTGTTCTGTGGCCCACCTCCCTCTATCTTTTATTTATTCTATTATTTTAGTATTTATACAAAATACCCCTTATGTTTAAATTTGTCATTTTAGTTTCATACTTGCACCATATTTAGAATCTCTTATACTTATGACACAAATTCTTGGGTGGTATTTTAGCTTTCCGTATTTCGTATTTATGAAGGACTTAGTGTTGGAGATATTTTACTCATTTTTTTACCTTTTTCCATCAATACTTAGTTAAATTGGTAAAATTATTGGGTTGGCTTACCTGTCGGTGGGGAACATAGGTGCCATCATGACTTATGAATTTGGGTCGTGACAAAAAGTAAAGTAATACAATCATCCAAAACTAAAAGTAACAATATACAAGCAAAAGGGGGAATATTGGCTCAAAGACCCTCACCCCACCAAGTCCTCAATGCAATGATAATAAAAGTACGAGAGGCTGAGATAGAAAGGTCCCCTTGATAGGATTTGTCTGTGGAGCACTCTCATTTGGAATCTCCAAAAAGGAAACATCATTCGGGGTAGCAATGCCCGGCAATAGAATTATCGAAGGCAGTAGTGAGGACTCGTATGGAGCATTAGTGCCCATCTCAACACTCGGAGGGATGGTGGAGTCTGAAGAGGCTCCACAAGGACCAACCTTTGAAGTCTCACAAAGGGATCTCTCCAGGCTTAAAAAATGACCTCTTCGGCCTGTGCATCTCAGTCAGAGTCTGCACAATACCATGCTCCTCGCTCCTCAACTCCTCCTCGTCAGTCTCCTTCGTCAAATCATCCTCGACCCTCTAAACATCATCAACAACATAAATGTCAACACTCGCAACTATCTTAGGTTGCACACTAGGAAAGAGATCACTACTGGGCATCTGGGGTGGCATGGAGGTAGGTGCATCCGGTAGGGGAACCTCACCCCAATATATATATATATATATGGACTGCAACTGGATCACCTCCGTTTGCAAGGTAGCACGATTCTCTCTCATGGTTTCTAGTGCATCAAAACTACCATTGGCCTTCTCTTGGGGCTCAAGTCTCGCAGTAAAGTTGTCCAACCTCAGACCATGGCCCTAGACCAGCCCCTCACACCTACTCACCCTATCTCTCAATGGATCCAAGGCTCTCTCAATAACCCTGTCAATAATCACGAGAAGGCTGTCAATAATCACATTTTTGGGGCTCAAGTCTCGCAGTAAGGCTGCATATCCGTCTTAACCCGTGTGGCTCTAACATCCACCACCCAAGAAGGCTGCCTATCTAATATATCGTGGCATGGGTCAAGGGGGATGGGTGATAGGAGTGGGGGTAGGCCTCTCAGCAGAAACAACAGATATAATAGTCGCAAGATTAGAAAGTGTTCTTCACAAAGTGCAAGTGTTTTCTCTCTATAATTCAGAACTCTCAACTCTAGAATTCTTATATCTGTAACTCTCATTTTTTTCTCTCTCCTTTGGGCTATTTATAGTTTCTCAAAATTTTACCCAAAAACCTAATGTGTCTCATTCAGCGACATTGGTATGCTTGTCGAGCTCATTCAATGTATCACCTTTTGTACTTCAGGTCGCCTTTTCAGGCTTTAGGCTTCAGATATTTGAACCTCAGTCGGCGAACTCGTGTGAGTCAATATTTCACATTCGTTGCATCACCGAGTACCACCTTTATTCGTCATTCAAGCATTCAATTTTTCTCCTTGCATTTTCACTTACGGACGATCAGCAAGGTCGCTTTTCTCATTCCGCGCATTGCCTTATCTGTTGAAGCTCGCTGACCTGATTCGATAGACACAAATGCTATGCACTATCACTTTGGGTGAGGTCAGGATTACTAGGCGATCCGCCTTTCTTGTTGAGCGATCAACAATTATGGTTTGCACTTCTTTTTGCATTTTTTGTCATTCTTTCAAACATCGATCATTTCCTTGTCCATTTACCTTCATAGCTTCAAATTATCAACATTTCATCGGAATAGGTCAAAATTAGGCATTGAGAACACTGATTATTGAGCTAAATAGACCTCAAGTTAATGCAAATCTACCACTTATCAAAGAGGAGAAAATTATCAAGATAGCCATGATAATGAGGCAAGTGATCTAAAGGAAAACAATGACATAATTCTTCATAAAATCTTGACAAAGGTTCAGGTGCCTAAAATGATGAAAAAGAATTGATCTTGATAGGTTATGATGTAGTGAAATTCAGCCAAATGAACATCGACGGTATCTTTGATATGAAGTAGCGCTCAATGTTATAGATGGTGACGAGGATCTTGAATTTAAATCTGGTATGTAGTGTGGACAGATAAATGATGGGCCAAATAAAATGCATAATTCAAATATATTATGTTTCACTTAGAAAAGTGATGTTTTTAAATTTACATTCCATAGATCAAAATATAATGTCAGTGGGGTACAAATAAATTATTGTGCGATATTATAATCACAAGTTATAAAGTACGGTTTGTGCCTCAAGGCATAAAGAACTTTTACAAAAGTCCTGACATTATTATATAGAGATATATTCTCCTGTGGTGGATTGAATGAGGTTTGTTTCAGTCTGACAATAGATGAAATACTTGAATATGTGTAATGAATGATTGTCATATCTAGCTAGATGATGAAGGTTATATGAAATCCTTAAAGAATTTAAGAGGTCTTAAAGTGATTCCATTGAGTACTCCAATGATTGTGAAATTACAAAGAAAGGTCAATTTCAATCTCATAAAAAGTATTAGAAAACATCATGTATTAGTGCAATTGGTGCACTTACAGATTGATGGTTATGCAAATGCTAGAAAATTATTTGATCTACATAACGAAAGTTATGTGAGGGAATTATCATTCAAGTTATGCCAAAAAGTAAATAAAAAAAAGTGACTCAACACATTGAAGATGTGTGATTTTCTTTGATAAGAAGAGACGAGTTTCAACAAAATTGAAAGTCGCATATTTATTTGATCCATATAAAGCTCGATCTCAAATGAGCTATTTGTGTACATTGGAGGCACAAAAATATCTTGACATTCAATGAATAAAACACTAGTAGACATTTTTTAAAATCATCCAGAAATAGTATTCATCCATTAAGCAAGTTAGGAGTGTGTGTGCTTGGGATTAATGACCCATCATATGAAGAAATATGTAAGTTTCTTTGGAAATGGATATTCCAGCCATCGTGTACGAAATAATGATGCGGGTATAGCTCAACAGAAAAGAGGATACAATCAAAGGAGATTGGACAAAGCATATTTCACCAAAAAATAAAATTACACATGATTTTCAATAAAATGGTGAGATAGACGTTCAAAAGATCTGTTCAAGTGATAATTTGGTAGACTTATTCATTAAGGCATTGCCAACATCAACATTTGAAAAGTTGAGATGTAAAATATGAATGCGTCGTGTTCAAGATATGAAGTGAAGTTTTCATTCGGGGGAGTGAAATACTTGTTGTGCACTTTTCCTTAACATGATTTTGATCCAATTGAGTTTTGCTGGTAAGGTTTTTAATGAGACAACATTCAATGCGTACTATGAGATGTGTGTACTTTTTTTCCATAACTAGGTTTTTTCCATTAGATTTTTTCTAGTAAGGTTTCAACGAGACACATTATCTATGGACATTCAATGGGGAGTGTTATAAATTCATTGAATGAGTGGATTGTCCATTTAATTAATACATGAACTACTTACATTCATGTATACATATTCCCTAGCTTCTATGAATTATTGTGGATAAGAATATATCTATTAATTTGGACATTTAGCATAGTAACTTTTGAATAAGATGTTCTCAATATTATACTCTTGTTATCTTTTTGTCTATATTATTTGTAGTAGAGAAAATAGTCAAATGCCCCCTTAATCTATTATCGAATTTCCAACTACACACTTATGCTTCACAGGAATCCTATCACCCCCTAGACTATTTTAAAACGGAATAATTACACTCTTAGATGCTGACATGGCACATAGAGTGTCCTCACTCTCTTGGAGGCATGTGGAAGTCAGAAGAATTGGTAAATAATATTATAATAATATTTTTAATTTAACTTTTTGTTAAATATCTCTTTTTTACTTTTGTCTTTTAAGTTTTTTGTTTCTTTTTCTTTTTTACCCCTCTTTCTCATTACTCAACATTCACCCAAACCGCCATTTCCTCCACCTTGAACCACCATCACTGCAGTAACCACATTTTTTTAATCCATTTTCTAATATATTTTTTTACAATTTGCTTCACTAGTTTCTACAACTATTGCAAATCATCATTAAAATCATCAAATAATCTTAAAATTATTACTTATATTGCCGGAAAAATCTAATTTTCCTTAATTATCTCACTATTCCAAAAAAAAAAAAATTCATAGAGTAAAGACCTAAAAAAAAAAGCAAAAGAAGAAAGATAAGAGAAACAAAACAAAAAAAAAATAGAATTATTAAGCACTTTCCATCATAAAAATTCATTCTATTATTGATTTTTTTAATTAATGGAGAATTCCAGTTAACTAAAATAATTATGACTATAAAATAGATTTTTTCGATCATGAATTTCATAAACCAAACTAAACATGAGTTTTGGGTATATGATCTGGGTTATCATCCAACTTTTTTTCATTTTTATCAATCTCAAGTTAGTTCAAAATATCAACACCATTAATCTACCTTCTCCCCGATTTTGGGTCAGTAACATACATCAACTATCAGATCTTATCTTCAATCTCTATTGTTGTTTGGTGAAGACCAAGAATTTAACCATCGACAATCCGTAAATAAAATATTACAAATTTGGTGTCATGGAGACAAAGAAATAACATAATAAAAAAATTAAAAAAAAAAGAAAAGAGATGAGTAATCAAGCTTGTCAAGGTGCCTGAAGGATGCTATAAAGTGATAAGAAAATGATAATAAAAATAGCTTCGATTTTTCTCCGTGGGTGAGTGGTTTGGAAGAAGGGAATGAAAACAAAAGAGAAAAGAAGAAGAAGAAGGAGGAGGAATAAAAAGAATATACATATTTTTGTAATTAATGAAAAAAAGGGATAAAGAGAAAAAAAATATAAATAATAAAAAATAACAGTTGGAGCGATTGTGCATCACTACATGTTTGATAATGTGGTTGTCTAGTTATAGGGTGAGATATATTTTGTTTTTAAAAAGTTCGGGGGTAATAGGACCCCCACAAAGTATAAGTGTGTAATTGAGAATTCGATAATAGGTTAGGGAGACATTTGTCTATTTTCTCTGGTAGTATATTGTTTATGTTTTATAACAGTAATTAGACAAGTGGCGGATTATTGATAATGCGACTTCAGTGGGTTGGTTTGATTTGCTAAATTTGTTTATTAGTAAATTGAAGATGTGGTAATAAAATCAAGTGTTGAAATGAAGTACTACCTTTCAATGGGTCAGGTTATGATAATAACATCGACATATTTGCTGAAAGCATTGATTTTGAAGAAAATTATACACATTCAATTATGTCTTATGTCGTTTCCTGCCGACTCTTGAGTCTTCCTTCACCAACAGAATGTGAGTACTTGAGTTGCTTCAAATAAGTCTACTACAGTAGAATGATTATATTAATTGATTCAAGTAAATGGCTCATATTACAAAATGCACCCTACATTCTCAACTTATTAATTAGTAATAAAAGAGAAGGATTTCCATTAAGAAAAGACAACTCTTTGCTTAATTAATTTCAAATAAATGGCAAAGGAGACAAATGAATTACCACAACTATTATGAAGTTTAAGAAAATAGAAATATATTATTATTATTATTTTTGTGATATTAAAGAGCAGTTAAGAAACTTGTTCACCAGCAAGTGGGTGTGGGGTCAGCAGCAGCTGCAGGTTAACCATAGATTAGAAGAAAGTTAATAAGTTAACAAAGAAAGAAACCACCATAGTATTTCTTATCTACAGTCCATCATCATCCTCAACCCAAACTACAAACAAACCCTCTGTTTCTCTTTCTCTGCTTCTTATTTTGTCAAAAAATAAGCCTAAATCTAATAATCAAATCTTAAACAAAGTATATGTTTGTCAAGTATGGAGTTGAGCACTAACAACAGTACTATTTACGCGAAAATCCCAGAAGCTGAAACAGCTCGAATTATCCAACACAATAAACCTTTCTCCATAACTAATGGTATCCTCAAACACCAGAATCATCATCCTCTGCCTCTACCTCTGCCTATCGTTGTAGTTTACAAAGAATGTCTAAAAAATCATGCTGCCACTATGGGCTCCCACGCCGTAGATGGCTGCGGAGAATTTATGCCATCCCCTACCGCCACTACTACTAACCCCACCTCCCTAAAATGCACTGCATGTGGCTGTCACCGGAATTTTCACCGCCGTGAGCCGAAGGAGCTATTTCCACCTCCCAACACCGCCGCAACTCTGGAGTACCAATCTCATCACCGACACCACCCTCCACCTCCGCTGCCGAATCGTGGAAGTGGGGACCACAGCTGCCCTAATTCCCCATCTCCACCACAGATCTCATCCGCTTACTACCCGTCTGCACCTCACATGCTTCTTGCACTGAGTTCCGGTTTGTCGGGTCGACCCATTGAAAATAACAACAACCACCTGCCAATAAATTATCCCAATTCGACTACTCCTGTGTCAAACCCAAATGGGAAAAAGTGATTCAGAACGAAATTCACACAAAATCAGAAGGAAAAAATGCTTGAATTTTCTGAAAGAGTTGGATGAAGAATGCAGAAGCAAGACGGAGAGATTATCAACAAACTCTGCGATGAAATTAGTGTAGAGAAAGGGGTTTTAAAAGTATGGATGCACAATAACAAGAACAGTTTTGGAAGAAAAGATCAATCTGTCTCCAACAACGACATAAATGGTATCCATTTCGGTATTAGTACTACAAATGACAATAACAAAGAAGAAGAGACTCACAGACCATGGCGTAAATCACAACAATATTGTTAGTGTTGTTTCTACTAATGGGTCTTCAACTTGAACTTTGAAAAAAAAATGTTAGAGGTTGGTAAGTAGTATTATCATTTTCTAAATGCAGCAGTATTAATTAATTTGCCAAATCTCTGATTAAGGTTGAATCAATTTGTCGCCTCTTTCTTTCATTTAATGAGAATAACTATATGGACTGATTGTGCTTAATTAATTAGGCAATTTACTTTTGTTCATTTTCTTAATTAATATTCCGTTCATTTTTTTTTCTCTTTTCTTCTTTGGGTTGGTTAACTTCACAAGTTTTGGTTAATATTGGGTGTTTGGTCTATGGTATATTGACAATTTAGGGGTCGTGATCAAAGTTATGCATATATAACTAATAATGTTTGAATTAGTTATGGGTGAATACATATATTATTTTACCCTAGATGTTAGTTAATTACACTTTTTATTTTGTATATAAAAATATATAAATCTTCTTAATATTTGTTGAGTACATATATTACTTAGATAAGTATTTAAATTGTCAATCAAATATTATATTAATTTTACATATAAATAACTTATATAATATCCTATAATTTATTTTTTATTGTGTTACCAAACAATCACTCAATATTTGTAATATTCCGTTAATTGCTCAATTTGCAACTGTTAAATCATAAATGTAGAATTATACCTTAATTTTGCATATAAATAATTATTTATTTATTTTTTAAAAAAAAAATTGGTCCAGTGGACCTTTTATTCATTCATAATCCTAAATAATCCACAAAACCAAATAGGAAACAAGTTGAGACCAACCCAAATACTTGGTCGGTCCAAAATCTACAGTTTGGGGTTTTTTAGAAACCATCTACATCTTTGTCTCAGTTGCCTCTGGTTGGTGCCTCCATGTCCTTCTCTGCTGAGCTTGCAGCTAAGGTAAGCATTTATCCTGCTCTCCATTGTCACTCCATTACTGTATTTCTAGTTGTTGATGTCAATCCCACTTCCATGAAGATCTCTTGAGTCAGGCGCATCGATGTCGGTGATGCAATTCTCAGATACAAGACACCAGCGATCCTAAAGGTCGCAACAGCATGGAGGTTTGTCGAATTTCTCTAGTACGCAACTAAAACTTGTACTATTTCTCCATTTCCGTCCATGTTCTTGCTGCGACTATTATGCAAAAGCTTTTACTTTATATCTAATCTTTGAATGAATGGCCTCTGTTACTCCTCTGTATACTCTGTTGTTTGATTGTTGATTGATCTAGTTCGGATTCTCAATGAAGGAACTTGAGCCTTGTCCATATTCAAAATGCATCTTCCTTTCGTAGGTAGACTAATGAATGTGTCGAACCGAACCACTCCTACTGCTCCTATCACTGTGTTAGCTACGAAATCCGCTAAACTGTTCCCCTCCCTCAGTGTATGTTGAATCCTTGCTTTGGTGATCTTCATTAATTCTCTACATTCCTCCACCTGTTCAACTCTTTCCCAGGGAACGTTCCAAAAGTTCCTTAGACAGTTAACAATGCTGAGTGAGTCTGATTCCAGTCAAAACCCCTCTAATCCAGTCCTTTTACAGTATCTCAATGCCTCCAATATTGCCATGATTTCTGCTTCCATGTTGGTTCTTAAACCAATATCCTCTCCCTGTGCATATACAAGATTACCAAATTCATCCCTAATACAAAATCCATAAGCACTTTGTCCAGGATTCCCTCTGCAAGCACCATCGGTATTTACTTTAAATGTATTCCTTGGTGGTGGAACCCATCTTATGCTCATGGCATGAAGCCTAGGTTTGTAATCACTAAGACATTTGACTATATTATTCCATTATGTAGGGATCTTTTGTATCCAAGGGTATTTCACCTTAATTAAAAGATGTATCTGAACTTTGATATGCTCCTTCATCTGATTATAACTGCATTTTCCTC